>CM032354.1:149492866-149620366 GCA_019023105.1 Diglossa brunneiventris | reverse complement strand
ATGGAGTGCATCAGGCTATCACACAGATATTATACATACATACACATAGAAATAAAAAATGATTGAAAACTGGTTGAGAAAAGCAGCTAACTATGCTGAATTTTATAAAAATCTGTCAACCTAGTTGGCTGCTCATAGTGTACCAGGATCACTTGTGATGCCTTTGCAGACTCTGAGCTGTCATTCAGGCAGAGACTGGGTGAAGATGCTGATGCCTTAGGAATAAATTCAAATTATTACTGTGATGGGGATGTGACCATTGCCATAGCTCTCTTTGATAATGCTGCAGATATTGCAGTGACACACATTATCTTCCCAGCTGCTAACACATCTCAAGAGACAGAGGGGGAGGGGGGAAAGTCCAACCCCATGTATAGCATTTTATCAGAAAATGAAGATTTCCTTGCTTTATTCTCAGCCAAACAAGTAGGCAGCCTGACTTTCACAGGAAATATCTTGTCCTCATGCACATGTGTCTGTATCACCAATGTGCTAAAGATTAAAGGTTAGGTTTTGCTCTTGTTCTTACAATGGGAAATGCTTTATTCAGTATTCAGTCCCACAGGGGTAAAGCACATTGAAAGGAAATGCCCTCTAATGGAGGGAGAAAAGGATGTCATGACACTCTAGGCATGCCCTAAGGAAATCAATTTGCCTCATAGGAGCTCCAAAGATGTGTCACTGAGTGCCAGAGGACATGCCTGTTATGTATTTTGCCTAATCTAATAGGGCTTTTATCTGATGTGTCTTGAGATCTCCCTACTCCTGTTAAACAAAAAATTCTAGGAGTAGAAATTTCATAGTTGTGTCAGCATGCTGTGAGCATGCATGAACAGGAATGGGAATACAAAATGTCCTGGGAATACAAAGTGCCTCTGAGGAGATTTATGAACAATTCTCTGAGCAGCCTGGTCTAGAGCAAGATGTCCCAGCCCATGACAGAGGGGTTGGAACTGGATGATCTTTAAGATCTCTTCCAACCCAAACTACTCTGTGATTCTTTGATTATTTTGGGCCCTTTGTAGTGTTTGTTGGGGATGGAGCAGTTCTGCTAAAGCATGTTTGGGGACCCCACTGTGATGTTCTCTTCTACCACAGAGACATTTCTAAAGGACACATTGGACTGCCACGTCCAAAAGACTGAGTTAATCACCATGACTACAAAATAGATAAGAATAAATAAATGTGAAAATGCCCTTGCCCATGGATATCTAAGTCTCTGGAGTAGCCTGGAGTTACAAACTTCGTGTGTAAAAGCACATCCTAAAAAAATCAGTAGAAATGGAAATTGGAACTTTCATTAACTAGTAGAAATCCAGAATTTAGCTTTTGAAAATGAATGTATAAGAGTAATGGACTTTATTGAGGTCTTAATAAATTTATGGTATTTTTTCAATGCTCACCAACATACAAAGATGTCATAATCTGAAAATATAACTGGGCTTGCTGAGTTTCTGCAAATAGACTAACGTACTGAAAGGTTGGAAGAGTCTTTTCCCATTTTTCCTTCTGTAGTTTCCATCTGTAATGACCTCTAACATTTTCTCTTTTTCTGCTTCTTCTTTATCCATTCTGAAAAATGTTACAGTCCTTGCAGTGATGTTAAAAACCCCACAAAACCAAAACTAGAGAAAGAAAAAACACCACCAAAAAAAGACCAAGGCAAAAAACCCCAAGCAATCAATCAACCAAAAGCATGCTGCACAAATAATTTAAAACCACTTTCTCAACTTTTTCTCTGGTTGTCAGGACCTTAGAATTCCTTGTGGAAGAACGTATTAATAAATATATGTAAATCTAAAAATAAGGCTGATAACAAGCAGTGTGTTTTTCTATGTCTTTACCAACCCAACAGAAAAATTATACTGTTATACCATTGTGAAACAACAACAACAAAAAAATCTGCCTGTGTGCACAGGAGGAAGTTAAAAAATTAGTGTTGAAAAGTACACAGTACTGATGCTTTTAATTTATGGACCCAGACACTACTATATCAAAGTAAACAACATCCTTTATGACTTTTAAACATGCACACTATTTCAGGTTGGATTCCAATGAGTGTGAAGAGGGTGACATTATTTTCAGTGCTGCTCCACATCATTAAAGAAAACAATACTCAGAAACATCTTTGAGCAGCTTTGCTTTCTGGCTTTCATTGGTGCATGTGCCTCTCATCAATCAATAAAGAAAGCAGCAGGGAATTTTTCACTTGTGAAAGAAAAGAACAGACTAAAATAAAAACAAGCAAAAATGAGAAAGGGATGGTAAGAGAAAAACAAAAAAGACTCTAAGATTGCTTAAAGAAGTGTAAATGGTTTCCCTCTGCCATACTAATGATAATTCACAGCTGGGTCTCTAGAACAGGAAAAAAATTCAATGAACCAGGACAAACAAATTCCCTGTGGATGCCTTTGATGATTCCAATAATCTTTTTGATGATGGAATTGATAACGTAGTATCATTGCTGAAGTCATTGCTTTTCAGACTTCTGGGAAGCATTAGATTTTGTAGCATATAGCATATTTTTCTTAGGAAACAAAAAATTATAATTAATCAACATGTTTGATATTAAATGGATGGGAAAGGATGAATGCATTTGTGTAGCTTTTTGCAGGCAGAGCTTTTACTGATTATCTGAGGAGATGCAGACTGAGTCTAATCATGTTCTGAGCTATAGGTCCCTATGATCTTCAGCTGCTGAATTTCCTGCCTATAGTCAGTGATCCTGAGCAGTAATTCTTAGGTAAAGTACTATGTCTCCTTTTCTGTATGTGGTCCAGGAAAAAAAAACCTATGACATCCTCATGGAGATTTGCTAGAAGCTCAGGATATATGCCATTCCATTGCAGAGCCCAGTTTTTACACTTTTTGTTGATTTAAAGATTTTGTAGATACAAGAATGTCAGGGTGATTTAAGCCCATTATTGTGGTTTAACCCCAGTCAGTAACTGAGCCACTCACTCTCTAACAGTGGGATGGGGATAAAAATATTTTCTCAATAATTTCCATTAGGCCTTAATCTCTGTGTAATGAGCTGGGAAGTGAACTGTCTCTTGGTCATACAGGAACTCTTACACGGCCAGGGTGGGGAGTGGTACTGAGGTGAAAGGTGAGAGAGCATATAATCAATCATCCCTGACAGCCTTGGAACATTCCCCACCTTAATCAAAGCCTGAGTGGAACAATACTACTGTACCTGGAGTTTTGGATACTCTGGTCTCATTGTTACAGGAACCTTGGAGAAAATTTACAAGTATTTTAGAAACTCCAGTGATAAACAACCTGAGGATAGAAGTTTTATGGATTACTTAACCCCATCATTTTGTGGTCCTATAAAAAGTGGCCCTAAGTGAGGCCCTCAAGGTCTCCTGAACCGGATGATCTCCACTACAGGATGCAGTGCCAGGACCTCCCTCTGAGTGGGACACCTCTCAAAACTCACAAAGCCTTGAACTAGAAATACTTGGTGGGCCATCACCCAAAGCTGATGGTGGGGCCTGGGCTGATATCCCAAGTCCTTGAAGCTCATTAATCCTAAGCCTGTTGAGAGAGGCAAGGCACCTGACGTGAATAATTCTGTGAATTTAAGGGGATTTTTTCTTAAAATACCTTTGTACCTTCTTCATGTCTGTATGTGAATTGATGTAAATACCTTATAGCATGTATAGCATAAATATTGCCCTCCCAGATCTAAAACTGTCACTGTTGTAATTGTAGTAAATTCTGTTGATCATCTTATAAAAATTAACTTAGTCAATTGATTAAGTGCTGTTAAATGCTTTAGACAGAAACCATTGGTCAAGTCTGAGTTTAAGTTTGAAAATAGGATCCGCTCTGAAACTTGTCGCTCAGTGTAAGATTTGCCTTTACCCTCTCCTCTTTTCACCCTCACTCTTTCCATCCTTACCCTTAATATCTCCAGCCTCCACATCAATCATTTAAAATTTATTCTTATCTGATTTTCCTCTGTATGTATCATCCATGTAGAAGGGAGAAGAGTGAACTTTGCCATTGAGTTTTGTTGTCCTTTTACAGATTTGTATAAGACCTAGTTTTCCTGATACCTTTGCCAGTGATTTCTTTAAGTAGACTAAACAATTCATTTGCAACAAATTAGTGTTGTCAGCAAGATGCTAAACCAGGATTCATGACAGTGTGTTTAGTTTGGGGCAATATTTGGAGAAAATAAAAGAAAATCACAGATGTGCTAACATATTCCACAGCAACTGCAAGAAAAGAGATCTCACTGAGTATAAGAAGAAACATCTGCAGTAATGAATAAGGATTAAATGAATACTGTGGCATATCCAGTGTAAAGCAGTTGCCATTAGTGTTTAGGTACTTTGCCTATCATGTGAAAACATCAGGACGTATATCCTTTCAACAGGTGTGAGGCAGCAGTAACCATAAAATGATTAAGAAAAAGTCAAAAATAGATTTTAGTCCTTTTTCATTCCATACTGACAATAAAAAACAGACAAGGTCTGTGATACCCATTATTCATCCCCCTCCATTTCAAGATCTTCCATTGGGCACTGTAACATCCTGGCAAACCACCTAGAGGTCTTCTACTGAAAGTCAAACTCTCCCAGAAAGATGTCTTGGGTATATTGTGAAATGGGGCTACAGATATGCTCTGTATTACAGGAACAGAAAAGTTGAGTCCAAGGTAGCAGATGAAAACCAGGGAAAGAAGAAAAGGAAAGTCCATTTAAAAACAATCCTCCCATATTCATTTGCTCTTGTTTTAGTCCCATACACACTGAAATTAAGAGGAGTCCCCAGATTATTTATTTATTTATTTATTTTTATTTACTTATTTATTTATTTACATGTGTGAATAGCTTCCATTGTTGAGAATTAATGATTATTGGATACCTGTATAAATGTTTACATGTAATCCAAAGAATTATGCATATGTCTGTGTCAGAAGCGTAATTCTATGGAAATTTTCTACCTTGTTTTTATGGGTTTGGCCTAGAGCCAGTTTATTATCATTTCTTATCATGTTCCATCCCAGCAGCTGAATCATCATCTTATCGAATCTCAGGCTACAGCTGGAAATGAACAAATTCCTTCCAAGAAAATGTGATTGTTCTTTTCCTATTGTTTTATTCTTGTAACATCTCAAGGTTAAAGAAGTACATTGTAACAGTGGAGAATCATCTTTGTATCTCTTTTATTACAATCTGATTGCCAATGATCACCAATAAAAAGTGTTAAAAAAAGAGATATGGTTTTATAGCTGAAAATTGTTTGAAGATCTTGAGCAGGTAAGCTTACCTGTAACAGGGACAATTACTAAAAATATTTAGTGAAAATATATCAAACATTAAAACTCCAGTGAAAAACCCCAGAGAACATCGGTTCATGAGAGGCTTACTGGGTTTATGGATCTTATAATAACTTAAGCAAAAAGTTTTACTTTTTAATAATTATAGAAAATCTAGTAATTGAGTCCTGTGAATACAAGTAGTGAAAGAATAAATTGTTGATTCACCAATAACTCAATATTAAAAGTGAAAGTTACAGCTAAAAATAATATTACTTTTAAAAAATCAAATAGAAAGGAAGTACTTTCTTCAAATTAAATAATTTAGCAAAAAAATCATTTTGCCACTTTTGATATAATACTGGTCAAAGGATATTTTGAAGAAAGATAATATTTAATATAAAGTGTTAAATCCTAAACATTTCTGTGGCAGAATGGAATTTATTTTATTTTGTTTCAGAGCATACATGAAAAACAAAATGTCAGTCTCAGATATTTCTATAACTATTTAAATTCCCTCACACTGAATTTTAAGATACAGAGGCAGGTTTTGTGCAAAGATATCTGCTATGTAATATCAGTAGTTTAAGGATCAGATTTGCATAAAAACTTTTAGAAGCAAAAATGAAGACAAATATGGGTCCTTCTGCTCTCTGAGCACTTATTTTAATATATTACGGTGCAGGGGAATAAGTCTTCCCACTGCAGTTACAGGATTATACAGAATTTGGCTTTTGGATCCCTGTTTTGGAGACATTGGCAGAAAGCATGAGCATGGACAAGGAGAAGAAATAGAAGGGATTGTCCCATCTCCTTTTTGTTTGCTGGGGTTGCTAGAACTTCCAGACCCCTTCTATGATCTTCTTTGTTAGGCCTTGAGCAATAAACATGGAGCATAGATGAGAAAGTGTGCAGCTGAGGGAGTTTAGTAATTGTCCATGAATCTTTACAGGAGGGAAAACACTGGATTTTAGGGAGGAAGGACTATAAGTTCCTAACAGATTGTTTGAGCAACCCACTTCCAGAAGAGACACAGCCTCACAAATCACTCAGCTGGTGCAGAAGCTGAACTTGAGTGTTGCCCATTTCTCCTACTGACCTTTATCAGAAAAATAAGTTTCTACTTTTTGCAATCATCATGACTGCTACATGTTTTGACAAGACCAACTACTCTCCACAGGCTTCATCTACCTATGATTTAAGTAGCATTCCTCAGCTGGAAAGTTTTTATTAATACTCAAGTGACACCAGACACAGTATTTCAGGGTCCAAATTCAGTTCTAATAATCCTTTTTTTGACACAGTTCTAATAATCCTATTTTTATTACACTGCTTAGGTAGAAAAAACAAGACATAATTTTGTTCCCCATAAAACCAATTGCCATCCAACCAAGATGTGTTCTTGCAATTAGATGTAGAGCACCAGTACACCTCACAGGGACTCTCAGAGAAACCCTGCTGATGTTGGTGGTTCAGTTTGAATTTATATAGGTGCATCTGAGTTCTAAGTGTGGCATGAAATACCTAAGCTTCTTCTGCTCTTAAGGAAAGCTCTACCGTTCAAATCAGAAAGGATACAGAAATGTGAACATATTGAAAAAGGCTGAAGTGGAAATAAAATACAGCAAAAACAGGTGTTATTTAAAGGCACAAGAGGATGATCATCAGTTCTGTACAGAACACTGAAGATAAACAGTCACACTGGTAATTTTGACTGACCTCAAGACATTTACAGAATACCAGCTGTAAAAAAAAACAAAAACAAAACAAAACCCACAAAAACCCCAACCAAACAAAAAAGAAAAACACGAAAAACACCATCAAAAAATAAAAGCAAAAGTCTTCATCCACAGCTGATTTGTTTGACACATTTTCTGGGGCAATTATGTATTGTTTGCTATCATGGCATTAGTTTTCTTAACTTTCTCTAAGCTGTATCTTTAACGTTTCAATGTGCCACAGGACAAAATAAAACAGGTGATTTGAATCTATTCTAGTTTTCTCTGAAAGGGCTAGAAAAGTGCAGACCATCTATTACAGTTAATTCCTGTTTTAAGGAGCCTGTCTCTCCTCCTGATTTGGGGATAGATTCACTTCATTTCACTGTAATCAATTACAGCTCACATACTTAAGCTAAGCTACCAGACAAAACTCAGAACATGTTGGAGACAGTTGTCACGTGTTCAGTGTGTCTATCTCCTAATGGGGTCACATTTACATACCTGCAGGGAAAAACCATAGAGTATACTTGAACCAGGCATCCAATTTTTGGATGGCAGAAGTTGGGCAAAAATATCTACTCTCCATTTCCAGTTTTAATTGTGACTTCATGATGTTCATAAACATGAAATTGTGAAAGGCAAACTTTAGGTTACATCTAACAGCTCTTGAGTTCATTTGTGCTGAGCCTTGTAGTTGCCATCCCCAGTGCTGCTCTAATACATTACCTATAATTCTGGTTTAGTCCAGATTGGTGTCATGAATCTACACACAATTGAAGAGCAAATGAAGGTTGAGGGTAGGTAGGATCTGTCCAGGGGCCTTGCACTCCCTTTTCCCCTATGCTTTTAATAGATTGTTGAAATGCCATTTTATTGTCCTGTCTTTTAATCTGAATGGAAAAAAAACACAAAAAACAAACCCAAAACACAAACCAAAACCCTTAGTAAGATTCCTTCACTTCTTTGCTTGTCTTGCCATTTACATGCAGACAAAATATACTGATTTCATTTTTGGACCAAAAATTAAGAACACATAGGAAATAGCACTGATCCATTCAAGTGTTCAATAAAAAGGCACCTAAGCCATTTTTAAATATTGAAAAGAATCTGAAAGCTTTTGTAGTGCTATCCAAAGAAGGATGAAACATCATATTTCATGTGATATTCCATGAAAATTCACTATGCAAAAGAACAATGGACTAAACAATGTAAAGAAGAAAAGAAAACCTTGAACATTTGAAGCCTTCAAACATAATGAGAAAGTGGCAGCCAAAACCACCCCCTCCAACCTTTCACCCTCAGAAGGAAGGAAGGAAGGAAGCTGCAAAGGAGGAAGCAAGTTGCTTGTGTTTCCTTAGACTTAATGACATTCAGTGCGATTTTTAAGAATACTGAAAAATAAATGTAATGTGGAAAGTTATTTTTTTCCCAAAAACTATTTACAAGAACAATGAGAAAATAAAATAAAAGAATATATGTTCTTAGATGGGTATGTGGGGATTAGTTTCTTAATTAAATAAAATTTTTAGTGTTTGAGTTCTTGATTTGCATGCAAGGTGTCAACCTCTCATTGCCCCTGATTATTTCAAGAGTTGGCAGTACCTTTCCAGAGAGAGCAAACAAGAAGTATAATTTGAGTCTTTGAGATAACATTTATTTTTCCTCAGATCACTGAAAACTGTTGCTATAATGATACTATTTTCAGATAGATGGTTGATATGTTGATAATAAATATTCCACGAAAATGGTTGTATTTCAGTATTGAAATATAGCCTCTCTGAAAAGCTCAGTCTATAAAAGATGGTTTAGAGGAGTGTATCAAATATCAAAATCTGTTTGCTCATTGCTCTGCATGTTGCTGTATTATTGATGACTTTTGAAAGGAAATGCAAAGAACAGCTACCCCGATTTTTTTTTTCCCCCTCCTGTATTGCAGAGGATAACTATTCCTCTACCTTTCTCTAGGATTTCTGCTGGGACTGTTATCATTTTGCTCATGGGATGCCATCATACTCCCTAGAAGAAAAACTTTATTTTGGTAGTAGAATTTGACTAATAACATTTTTGGGTAAAGCAATGCAAGGGTATGAAAACTCTACACAAGCTGAGGCTTGAGGATTGAAGAGAGGAGCATCTATCAAACCGATCTTAGAAACACCATTCATGATGCAGAAGCTGCTTAACATTTTATTCATCTTTAAATCAGGGCTTTTACATATGATTTTCATGGTCTATGAAGCCAACAAAATAACAGCAAAATTTGACACAAGAGCCCTGGATGTTTTTGCTTCCATTTTATTTATTTAGCAGATCTTTTTTATCCTTTTGTTTTCTCAGAGCCATTATGTAGATATCTATACTGTTTGAACTAAAGGAGTAATGTAGGAGTGTTTCATAGTGACTGTGCTTTTCATAAGTTCAATAAAACGCCAAAAAGACAGTATATGTAGTTAAGTCTACTAAATAAGATAGTAAAAGAAAATTTGTTAACTAAAACTACATTTCTTGAAGAACTAGAATTCTTTCCTAAGCAAGATATTATTTAATTGTTAAGTCAGTTGTTATTATGATTGTCTTTGTTTTAAAAGAAGCACTTTGTGGCCATAAGATAAACTGTGATTGCAAGTATTGCAAGTGACATTTAGTGGCATAAAATCAGGTTGAGGTAAATTAAAAGTTGAGAAGAAAATATTAAGAACAATTTTTTGGTTTTAGAGTCATACTTTTAAAAACTACAATATATGTACCTGCATATATAGTTACATATTTAGAGTCCTCCTTTGGAGCAAAAACATGCTTGAAATAGCCTTTCATTTTTTGTGTTTGCTTTTGCGAATTGACTTTTGGATTTTTTTCTGACAATTTATTAGCCATGCTATTCAAAAATCTTGAAAGCAATATAAACCTCAGAAGGGCTATCATTTCAATGTTATATTCAATTTGTTCATTGTGGTTATTTGCATTCCAATTCTTAAAAATCTTGTGAGATCTCAGTCCAAAGGTATGATTTTTTTCATTCTTCGTAACATTTCTGGGATGCCCTTCTTTACAGTAGTGAATTGTGAAGGAAGATTGTTCTCATGATGGCCTTTTTTCTCTTCTATTATATTAAAGATATTAGATACAGGTTCCTTGCTCTGATGATGTCACTTTGAGCTCTACTGCATATAGAAAATGCATAAAAAGACAAAATTATTTTCATATTTCTTCAGGGGATCAGGATTCTGCAAATAAATCAGGGATGGGCTATTTCCTTTCGAAAGACATTTGGCTCCAAATCTTCCTCTTGCATAAAGTATTGTTCTATAATCTGTGTTTTGTATGTTAAAATCACATCCACTACTTCTCTGCTGTTGACTGAATTCCTCTGGAAATCCAGATAGACATAACGATGCCTAAAAGGCTTTGTAGAGTGCTTTAAGAAATAAAATCATGTAGTTCCTCAAAGTTCACAGAGGTAGACTGGCCAAGACAGGAATTAGACCCTCTCTCATGAGCAATGGTTGAAAAGCTTAGCCAAGAGGGACAAGCTTCTTGCAATCTCCAGAAAAAAATCTTTATCTGTTTGCAGAAATTGCTCATTTTTCTTTTTTCTTTTTCCTTTTTTATTTTTTTTTTCTTCTGTTGGGTTTTTTTTTTTTGGTCTTGGAAGAATTGCTTTTCTTCATCAGACTTACTTGGCATGCAAAATAATCCACCAGCTGCCTCATGTCTTTGCTGGGCACATATCAAAAACCAGTTTGGATGCCACCTGTTTGATTACTCATCTAGTGATGCCAATTCCTATTTTGCTTGAATGTGCCATGAATGAAATAAAGAGAAACACAATATATTTTGTTTCTCTAAAAAAATAAGTTGAAGAAGTGGTAGTTAAAGATGGCTGATCAGAGCTGAATATGCTGTCTCACCAGATAAATAGGTTTACTGAATTTGAAATGATGGTCAACATTGGCTGATAACACCTGAACTTCTCAAACCTCATACTATTTTGCATATCATGTCCTTTTTTTCTTCAGTAGTAGTATTTTTAAACACAAAATGAAAAATGCCTGTGCATGCTATTTGTAAATTGCTCTATTTACTTTAATTTTTATTTACATGGATTTATATATAAGGGCAGATATCTTGTAAAAATAATAGTAATTTTGAACAATATTTATGTACTGTTTCAACTGAGTTACTTGCAGTGTTATCAAAAAAAAAAAAAACCAAAAACATAGAGTAATCTAAAAAGAACCTACATATATTCAAGTACATTATTAGAATAGGAAGGTCACTACAACTTTAAAAATCCCTCTCAGCTGTAAAGGGGACCTATATTCAGTAGTTCAGGTATAGATCCCTAGATTGCAGAGGTTTGATGATAGGAATATCAAGGCTATTATTACTGGAACCAAAAGGTCCCAGGAAGCTTGGAAATATTTAAGAAAGAAATCGTGAAAGCTCGGGAGCAGACTGGTCCTATGTACCAAAAAGGAGCTGGCAGGGAAGAAGATTGGCCAGACTGAGCAGGGATCACTTGCAGCTGCTCAGAAAAAGAAGAAAAATAATATCACCTTTGAAAAAAGGAGTAGGAAACACAGGGAGAGTTTGACGACACCATTAGGACAAAAAGAAAGAAAATAAGAGGTGAAAGCAAATTTAGAACTTAATCTGGACTCTTTTGTAATGTGTTTCTATAAAGACACTACTAAAAAGAGAAGGGAAAAAGAAAGCCATCAACTATTATTGGATGAAGAAGGGAATAAACTCACAAAGGATGAGGAACGGGCTTAGGTCTTCAATGCCATCTCAACAGAGAGTCTTAAACAAAGATAACTTCTATAGCCCTGAAAAAGTAAACAGGGACAGGGAGCTGACTAGAACCCCTGCAATCTAGCGGGAAATCGTTAGTGACCTGCAGAGCCACTGTGACACTGGCATGTTACGATTCTGGCTGGGCCTCACCCAAGGGTGCTCAGGGAGATGGTGGGGGAGCTTGCTGGGCAGCTCTCTGCCCTTTATTTTCGGTTCTGGCCGGTCAAGGAGGTCCCAGATGACCGGAAGTGCCAATTTCACAGCCATGCCCAAGGAGGGTGACAGGCAGGATGAGGTGAGCTACAGGCCTGTCAGCCTGACCTCACAACCCAGCAAGACTCTGAAACAGATCATCATGACGGGGATCACAAGGCCCAGAGAGGGCAGCTGAGGGATAAGGACCAACCAGCATGGGTATACAAAAGGCAGGTCCTGCCTGAGAAATGAGATGTCCTTTGAGGTGTTTGTGACCCACCTCTGGATGAGGGAAAAGCTGTGTGTGGAGTCTCCCTGGATTCGAGCAAAGCACTTGACTCCGTCTCCCACAGCACAGTCTTGGAAAAGCCATCATCCCAGGGCTTAATCAGGGGCACTCTTGGCTGGCTTAGGAACTGTCAGGATGGCCGTGTCCAGAGAGTAGCTGGGAAATGGAGCTGCATTGAGTTGGTTTCTGGTCTGTAGCAGTGTCCCCTGGGTGCAGTCCTGTGGGGGGACATGGATAGTCTTGATGGAGGGTACAAGGCTGAGTTTGAAGAAGACTGAGTTCTGCCCTTGTGTCCCAAGAAGGCTCTGCTGTGCCCGAGGCTGGGGACAGAGTGGCAGGAAAGTTGCCCAGCAGGAAAGGCCCTGGCATTGGCAGCCAACAGCGACTGAAGGTGAGCCCAGGCCTGTAAGAGGACTGGTGGCCTCCTGGCCTTCTGTGTCAGCACTAGTGTATCCAGCAGGACCAGGGTGGTGACTGTCCCTCTGCGCTGGGACCTGAGGGGGCCACACCTGGAGTGCTGTGTGCAGATGTGTGCCCCGGTTAAGATGCAATTAGGGAAAAACACCTCTGAGCCAATAAGGTGCCAACGAGACCACCGACCAAAGTCAACAACAGGGATTTTATTTAATAAGAAATGGGAGGTAGAGAGATAGAAAGGAATAGAGAAGAGGAGAGTCAGAAGGAGACGGAAGGGCACTGGGGTGAAGTGCAGGAATGGAGCGGATAAATGAAGCAGAAGACAGACACCATGCTTGGCTCCAGTGGCATCCTCTTAGTCCTTTGTCACCCTTCGCTTCTTCATGGCAAACAGTCCTACTGGTTCTTGTGGAGGCAGAGGCGGGGCTCCGCATCCTTCCAGGGTTGGCCCTTTGTCTGGTCCATGATGTGGAGATCCAGGGAGGCATTTTCCTCTGTGCCAGATGAAAGGAGGATGAGCGTGCCTTCCTTTGCCTGCAATGCTGAGATCCAAGGAGCATTTCTCAGTTCCTAATGCAGCCTGGGAGCAAGGCACGGATGCACCCCCACACTGCAGCCCGGGCCTAAAGTGAGCAAGGCAGAGCTGCCATCCTTCCTCAGCCAGCTCTCCTCAACCAGGCTGCTTTGCAGTTGACTTGGGCACACTGGGCTGGGGCTGGCAGCAGCACCTACCTGTGGCAGCTGGTTGCCTTTGCCACCATCCATCCATCCATCCATGAATGCATGTATCCATTGACATGTCCATCCATCGGTGCATCCACTCCAAGCCTCCCTGCGCTCCTGCCTCTGGGAGCTGTGTCTGCCTCTGGGAGCTGAGTGGCCTGAGGGTGAGCCGCCATCTCTTGGGATGCACCTGCTGCTGGCAGGCGGGCTCACTCCTCTGGCTGTCTCCTGAGGCAGCTGAAGGAGAAAAGCCGCCTCAGTGCCCGCCGGGTCGTCTTGATGATGGAGCGCCATGGCCGTGAGGCTGGAGGCTGCGGGACAGTGGTCATGTCAGTGCAGGGGGAGGGAACACAGCATGCCAGGCTCTGGGTAGGCACCAGGGAAGCCCCTACTGGCCGCTCAGTCCTGCAGGGCTTTGCCTGGGCATTGCTGGCCCGGGCATGGCCAGCATCCAGACATGCTGCGTTGGCCTCTTCCAGGGGATCGGCAGGCCAGATGCAAGCTGACATCTTTGCCTCTTCCCCTGGTGCACTGAGATGAGGTTCACTGTGGCCTTCAGAAGAGGGGTCACTCTCCAAGGGAGAAGCTGCTGGCTCTGCTTCGATCTCTTGCAGGGTGGGACACAATGCGCACTCTGGCTCGCTGTCCCCCTCTCCTGCAGCGTCTCTGTCAGAGTGCTCTTCATCCTCCCACTTTTCCAGGGAGTCATCTATAGGAGTGTCCCTGAACTGCATGTCCTTGTTGTTAAAGAGACACCACTGCTCTTCAAACAGGTCAGGAGGCATCAGCTGTGAGTAATTTTCGGTCTCTCCTTCACAGCCTTTGCTCCAGCTGCAAAGGCTGTGCGGCACCAAGGGGCTTTCTTGATCCAACAAGGTGAGGATGTCTTCTTCCAACTGCTCCAGCTCCTCTGCCTCGATGTCCAGATGGGGCTTCAAAGCATCCTCAGTCTCTGTGCACAGCACCGTGCTCTGGGCACTTTGCTCTGCTGGCCAACAAGTTCCATTCTCCTTAATGGTGGCTCCAGACAAAGACGAGGCTGAGAAGCTTGAGGTTTCCTCAGCCTCAGAGGTGGGGAAAAGTTCACTGGGCTCCTCGTCCCAAGGATTTCCACCCATGTCACGAGCCGCTGCCTCAGCCTTTTTCCTTTTCAATGGGGCAAGTGACACGCTCCATGGTTCGCTGTCCCCATTTCCTGCAGCCTCTGGGTCTGGGAGCTCTTCTTCCTCC
The DNA here is from genome assembly GCA_019023105.1 of Diglossa brunneiventris. Lineage (NCBI taxonomy): Eukaryota > Metazoa > Chordata > Aves > Passeriformes > Thraupidae > Diglossa > Diglossa brunneiventris. The sequence continues at coordinate 149,605,722 of CM032354.1, read as the reverse complement.
CACTTCTCCTCTGGCTCCTTTAGAGAAGTGTCCCCTGGCCATGAGTGTTCAGAGCCAGAGCACAGCTCTGCAATCAGGCCACAAGACAGGAGCTCAGAGGAATTTCCCGTTTCTCCTATGGAGTCTTCGGGCAAGCTGGGAGTGCTGGGCAGCACCTGGGGCTCTGCATCTGCCTCTTGACAAAGACTTGAATGCTTCTGGGTGCAGGTGGACTTGATGGAAGTGTCTTTGCACAGGCATGGGGCAAGGCCTCTAAACAGGCCTCTGGATGTTTTGCCCCCGTGCACTTCCTGCACCTCAGTGAGCCCCTCTGTCTCAGTGTGCCCCCGGAGCTCCCAGGCAGGTTGGGTCCCTGCACAGAGCAGCCAGGCAACTTCACATTGCAGGGGTGGCAGGTGATGGCCCTGCCTTGCTGCCAACCCTTGCCAGACCGTTTCAGCTGAGCTGTCCAGGGAAGGTGTTTCCTGGGCCCTGTCAGCAGCCATAGTGCCCATGCAGAACATGGCACAACTTCTTGGTAGCTCCTGGCCACGGGGCCCCCAGACCACACTCTGGGTCTTTTCCCAGAGTTTTCTGGGGCTGCTGGCAGAGGGGGCATCTTGACCCTTGCTGAGGCTGCTCTTGGCATTTCAGGGCGGAGCTGCCATGGAGGTGTCACTATCAATGGAGGGCCATGGAGAGGTGGCAAGTCTGACACGGACAATCTTGGTGGGCGTGTGACTGTGCTGCTGTGGGGCAGTGAGTGCCCTCGCTCCAGGCTGTCCTCCTGAGACCCGAGTCCTATGGATCTCAATGAGGTGACCGGTCTGGGCACCAGTCTGTCCCCGTGGAGAGGCGTGATGGTCACCCATGTGACCTCCGCTGCTGCCTGTGGTGGCCTCTGGGGCACCTGTGGGAAGCAGGGGCAGGTGAGAGATGGAGGTGGCCGTGTGGGCACACTGTCCCCCCTCACATTGGTAGGCCCAGCTCTGGCCTCAAGGCTGGTGCTGACCACAGCAGCCAGACCGGGCTGGGTTCCCAGCTGCACTCGCTGTCTCTGGGCCATTCCCTCACTCGGGCTGTCCTGGCACTGGCTGGTCCCCAGAGCAAGGCCTGGAGCCAGGCCTGGCTGCCGCTCGCTGCCCCCAGCCCTCCCCCAGGTCCCACTGCAGCCTTCCCTCCATTCCCGTCCCTCACCTGTCGCCGCTTGGACAGCAGCGGCTGCCCCTCACAGGACTGACTGCTTGGGTTCATGTCGTGTCTCCTGGACATCTTGACAGTGCTCTGATGAACACTGGCCAAGGGCACCCAGGAAAGCTGCTTCCTCCTGAGGAGCTGCTGCCTCTTGAGAGAGTTGCTGCCTCCTCAGAGAGCTGCTCTCCTTAGAGTGACAACACGAGGGGTTTGGCCCTACAAGAGCCCTCCGTGTCACGGCACAGACCCATGTCACAATGGCCTCTGGGCATGATGCAACCGCGGGTCACAAAGTACTGGTGAGCATGGCCACCCCTTGTCATGGAGAGACATGGAGATCCCCTTTTTCACAAAGGCTTGTTTTAGGACTTCGCCCCTCAACTTTGTCCATGCCTGTTCCTTTCCCAATGGCCCGCATTTCTCCCTTGTCCCACTTTGTGTTCCTCCCCTAAATGTCCCCAAAGAAGCCCTCTGCCCTGCCAAACTTTATTACCTACCCAGCCCACCATGTTTTCCAACCTTTGTTCTCCAACTCATGAAGCAAGAGGATCAGGAAGGCAAAAGTTCTGTTAGCACGTCATCTGGCCGCTACTGTAAACTGCAATAAAAAGTGTTTCCTTAAAAGAGTATCAACAAAGGAATGCCAGGAAAATCTGCACTCTGTACTGGATGTGTGGCGGGGATATGATCATGAAGGATGAAGAAAAAGCTGAGCTACTGAATGCTGCCTTTGGCCTCAACCTTCAACAGTCAGACCGGTTTTGCAGAAGATAAGCAGCCCCCTGAGCCAGCAGGCAGGGACAGGGAGCACACTGGATCCCTGCAATCCAGCAGAAAAATCGTTAGTGACCTGCAGAACTACTGAGACACTGACAAGTTACGGGGCTGACTGGGCTTCACCCAAGGGTGCTCATGGAGCTGGTGGAGGCCCTCACTTAACCACTGTCTATCCTTTATTATCATCCCTGGCTATTTGGTGAGGTCCCCGATGACTGGACGTGCCAATTTCACAGCCATGTCCCAAAAGGGCCACAGGGTGGGTGCAGAGATCTGCAGGCTTTTCAGCCTGACCTCGTGGCTTGGCAAGGTTCTGGAGCAGATCCTTATAAGGGGGATCACACAATACATAGGGGACAACTGCGGGATCAGGACCAGCAAGCCAGAGTTAAGGATAGGCAGGTCCAGCCTTAGCAATGTGATGTACTTTGAGGTGATTGTGACCCACCTCTGAGATGATGGAAAAGCTGTGCATGGAGTCTCTCTGAACTCAAGCAAACCATTTGACTCCATCTCCCACAGCACAATCTTGGAAAAGCCATCAGCCTAGAGCTTGGGCAGGGGCACTCTTGGCTGGCTTAGGAACTGTCAGGATGGCCGTGTCCAGAGAGTAGCTGGGAATGGAGCTTCATCAAGTTGGTGCCTGGTCACTAGTGGGGTCCCCTGCATGCAGTCCTGTCCAGCATCTGTCCTGCTTATGTGGACAAGGGCATTTTCAGTAATAAATTTGTGCTACACCAGGCTGGGTGGGAGTGTCAGTGTGCTGGAGGGTAGGAAGGCTCTGTGGGGGAACATAGAAAGTCCTGATGGATGGTACAAGCTGAGTTTGAAGAAGACTGAGTTCTGCCCTCGTGTCCCAAGAAGGCTCTGCAGTGCCCCAGGCTGGGGACAGAGTGGCAGGAAAGTTGCCCAGCAGGAAAGGCCCTGGCATTGCTGGCCAACAGCGACTGAAGGTGAGCCCAGGCCTGTAAGAGGACTGGTGGCCTCCTGGCCTTCTGTGTCAGCACTAGTGTATCCAGCAGGACCAGGGCAGTGATTGTCCCTCTGTGCTGGGCCCTGAGGGGGCCACATCTTAGTGCTGTGTGCAGATGTGTGCCCCTGTTAGGATGCAATTAGGGAAAGACACCTCTGAGCTAATTAAGGTGCCAACGAGACCACCGACCAAAGTCAACAACAGGGATTTTATTTAACAAGAAATGGGAGGTAGAGAGACAGAAAGGAATAGAGAAGAGGAGGGCAATGAGGAGAAGGGAGGGCGTTGGGGTGAAGTGCAGGAATGGAGCGGATAAATGAAGCAGAAGACAGACACCGTGCTTGGCTCCAGTGGCATCCTCTTAGTCCTTCGTCACCCTTCGCTTCTTCATGGCAAACAGTCCTACTGGCTCTTGTGGAGGCAGAGGCGGGGCTCTGCATCCTTCCAGGGTTGGCATGGTCTGGTCCTTGCTGTGGAGATCCAGGGATGGCATTTTCCTATGTGCCAGATGAAAGGAGGATGAGCGTGCCTTCCTTTGCCTGCAATGCTGAGATCCAAGGAGCATTTCTCAGTTCCTAATGCAGCCTGGGAGCAAGGCACGGATGCACCCCCACACTGCAGCCCGGGCCTAAAGTGAGCAAGGCAGCGCTGCCATCCTTCCTCAGCCGGCTCTCCTCAACCAGGCTGCATTGCAGTCGGCTTGGGCACACTGGGCTGGGGCTGGTAGCAGCACCTACCTGTGGCAGCTGGTTGCCTTGGGCACCATCCATCCATCCATCCATGAATGCGTATATCCATTGACATGTCCATCCATTGGTGCATCCACTCCAAGCCTCCCTGCGCTCCTGCCTCTGGGAGCTGTGTCTGCCTCTGGGAGCTGAGAGGCCTGAGGGTGAGCCGCCATCTCTTGTGATACACCTGCTGCTGGCAGGTGGGCTCACTCCTCTGGCTGTCTCCTGAGGCAGCTGAAGGAGAAAAGCCGCCTCAGTGCCCGCCGGGTCGTCTTGATGATGGAGCGCCATGGCCGTGGGGCTGGAGGCTGCGGGACAGTGGTCATGTCAGTGCAGGAGTAGGGAACACAGCATGCCAGGCTCTGGGTAGGCACCAGGGAAGCCCCTACTGGCCGCTCAGTCCTGCAGGGCTTTGCCTGGGCATTGCTGGCCCGGGCATGGCCAGCATCCAGACATGCTGCGTTGGCCTCTTCCAGGGGATTGGCAGGCCAGACGCAAGCTGACATCTTTGCCTCTTCCCCTGGTGCACTGAGATGAGGCTCACTGTGGCCTTCAGAAGAGGGATCACTCTCCAAGGGAGAAGCTGCTGGCTCTGCTTCGATCTCTTGCAGGGCGGGACACAATGCGCACTCTGGCTCGCTGTCTCCCTCTCCTGCAGCGTCTCTGTCAGAGAGCTCTTCATCCTCCCACTTTTCCAGGAACTCATCTATAGGAGTGTCCCAGAACTGCATGTCCCTGTTGTTAAAGAGACACCACTGCTCTTCAAACAGGTCAGGAGGCACAAGCTGTGAGTAGTTTTCAGTCTCTCTTTCACAGCCTTTGCTCCAGCTGCAAAGGCTGTGCGGCACCAAGGGGCTTTTTTGATCCAATGAGGCGAAGATGTCTTCTTCCAACTGCTCCAGCTCCTCTGCCTCGATGTCCAGATGGGGCTTCAAAGCATCCTCAGTCTCTGTGCACAGCACCGTGCTGTGGGTGCTTTGCTCTGATAGTGAATGAGTTCCCCTCTCCTTACTGGTGGCTCCAGACAAAGACGAGGCTGAGAAGCCTGAGGTTTCCTCAGCCTCAGACGTGGGGAAAAGTTCACTGGGCTCCTCCTTCCAAGGGTCTCTGCCCAAAGCAGAAGCCGCTGCCTCAGCCTTTGTCAATTTCAAAGGGGCAGGTGACACACTCCGTGCGTCACTGTCCTCCGCATCTCCTGCAGCCTTTGGGTCTGGGAGCTCTTCTTCCTCCCACTTCTCCTCTAGCTCTTGTAGAGAAGAGTCCCCATGCCATGAGCTGTCAGAGCCAGAGCACGGCTCTGCAATCAGGCCAGGAGACAGGAGCTCAGAGGAATTTCCCGTTTCTCCTATGGAGCCTTTGGGCAAGCCAGGAGTGCTGGGCAGCACCTGGGGCTCTGCATCTGCCTCTTGACAGAGACTTGAATGCTCCTGGGTGCAGGTGGACTTGATGGAAGTGTCTCTGCACAGGCATGGGGCAAGGCCTCTAAACAGGTCTCTGGATGTTTTGCCCCCATGCACTTCCTGCACCTCAGTGAGCCCATCTGCCTCAGTGTGCCCCCGGAGCTCCCAGGCAGGTTGAGTTCCTGCACGGAGCAGCCAGTCAACTTCACATTGCAGGGGTGGCAGGCGATGGCCCTGCCTTGCTGCTGACCCTCTCCAGACCCTTTCATCTGTGCAGTCCAGGAACGGTGCTTCCTGGGCCCTTCCCAGGAAACACCTTTCCTGGGTACCCCATGGAGAAGGTGGCACAAGCTCTTGGTAGCGCCTGGCCACGGGGCCCCCGGACCACGCTCTGGGTCTTCTCCCAGAGGTTTCTGGGGCTGCTGGCAGAGGGGGCATCTTGACCCTTGCCGAGGCTGCTCTTGGCATTTCAGGGCGGAGCTGCCATGGAGGTGTCACTATCAATGGAGGGCCGTGGAGAGGTGGCAAGTCTGACACGGACAATCTTGGTGGTCGTGTGACTGTGCCGCTGCGGGGCAGTGAGTGCCCTCCCTCCAGGCTGTCCTCCTGGGATCCAAGACCTGTGAATCTCAATGAGGTGACCGGTCTGGGCACCAGTCTGTCCCCGTGGAGGGGCGTGATGGTCACCCATGTGACCTCCGCTGCTGCCTGTGGCGGCCTCTGGGGCACCTGTGGGAAGCAGGAGGAGGCGTGAGGTAGAGGCGGCTCTATGGGCACACTGTCCCCCTTCATGTTGGTGTGCCCAGCTCTTGCCCAAAGTCTGGTGCTGACCATAGCAGCCAGACCAGGCTGGGTTCCCAGCTGCACTCGCTGTCTCTGGGCCATTCCCTCACTCAGGCTGTCCTGGCACCGGCTCCTCCCCAGAGCAAGGCCTGGAGCCAGGCCTGGCTGCCGCTCGCTGCCCCCAGCCCTCCCCCAGGTCCCACTGCAGCCTTTCCCTCCATTCCCGTCCCTCACCTGTCGCCGCTTGGACAGCAGCGGCTGCCCCTCACGGGACTGGCAGTGAGCATTCTCTTCTTTTCTGTCTGACATCTTGGCAGTGCTCTGATGAACACTGGCCAAGGGCACCCAGGAAAGCTGCTTCCTCCTGAGGAGCTGCTGCCTCTTGAGAGAGTTGCTGCCTCCTCAGAGAGCTGCTCTCCTGAGAGTGACAACACGAGGGTTTGGCCCTACAAGAGCCCTCCGTGTCACGGCACAGACCCATGTCACAATGGCCTCTGGGCATGATGCAACCGCGGGTCACAAAGTACTGGTGAGCATGGCCACCCCTTGTCATGGAGAGACATGGAGGTCCCCTTAGTCACAAAGGCCTGTTTTAGGACTTTGCCCCTCAACTTTGTCCATGCCTGTTCCTCTCCCAATGGCCCGCATTTCTCCCTTGTCCCACTTTGTGTTCCTCCCCTAAATGTCCCCAAAGAAGCCCTCTGCCCTGCCAAACTTCTTTTCCTACCCAGCCCACCATGTTTTCCAACCTTTGTTCTCCACCTCATGTAGCAAGAGGATCAGGAAGGCAAAAGTTCTGTTAGCACGTCATCTGGCCGCTACTGTAAACTGCAATAAAAAGTGTTTCCTTAAAAAGAGTATCAACAAAGGAATGCCAAGGAAAATCTGCACTCTGTACTGGATGTGTGGCGGGGATATGATCATGAAGGATGAAGAAAAAGCTGAGCTACTGAATGCTGCCTTTGGCCTCAACCTTCAACAGTCAGACCGGTTTTGCAGAAGATAAGCAGCCCCCTGAGCCAGCAGGCAGGGACAGGGAGCACACTGGATCCCCTGCAATCCAGCAGAAAAATCGTTAGTGACCTGCAGAACTACTGAGACACTGACAAGTTACTGGCTGGGCTTCACCCAAGGGTGCTCATGGAGCTGGTGGAGGACCTCACTTAACCACTGTCTATCCTTTATTATCATCCCTGGCTAGTTGGTGAGGTCCCCGATGACTGGACGTGCCACTTTCACAGCCATGTCCCAAAAGGGCCACAGGGTGGGTGCAGAGATCTGCAGGCTTTTCAGCCTGACCTCGTGGCTTGGCAAGGTTCTGGAGCAGATCCTTATAAGGGGGATCACACAATACATAGGGGACAACTGCGGGATCAGGACCAGCAAGCCAGAGTTAAGGATAGGCAGGTCCAGCCTTAGCAATGTGATGTACTTTGAGGTGATTGTGACCCACCTCTGAGATGATGGAAAAGCTGTGCATGGAGTCTCTCTGAACTCAAGCAAACCATTTGACTCCATCTCCCACAGCACAATCTTGGAAAAGCCATCAGCCTAGAGCTTGGGCAGGGGCACTCTTGGCTGGCTTAGGAACTGTCAGGATGGCCGTGTCCAGAGAGTAGCTGGGAATGGAGCTTCATCAAGTTGGTGCCTGGTCACTAGTGGGGTCCCCTGCATGCAGTCCTGTCCAGCATCTGTCCTGCTTATGTGGACAAGGGCATTTTCAGTAATAAATTTGTGCTACTCCAGGCTGGGTAGGAGTGTCAATGTGCTGGAGGGTAGGAAGGCTCTGTGGGGGAACATAGAAAGTCCTGATGGATGGTACAAGGCTGAGTTTGAAGAAGACTGAGTTCTGCCCTCGTGTCCCAAGAAGGCTCTGCTGTGCCTGAGGCTGGGGACAGAGTGGCAGGAAAGTTGCCCAGCAGGAAAGGCCCTGGCATTGGCAGCCAACAGCGACTGAAGGTGAGCCCAGGCCTGTAAGAGGACTGGTGGCCTCCTGGCCTTCTGTGTCAGCACTAGTGTATCCAGCAGGACCAGGGCAGTGATTGTCCCTCTGTGCTGGGCCCTGAGGGGGCCACATCTTAGTGCTGTGTGCAGATGTGTGCCCCTGTTAGGATGCAATTAGGGAAAGACACCTCTGAGCTAATTAAGGTGCCAACGAGACCACCGACCAAAGTCAACAACAGGGATTTTATTTAACAAGAAATGGGAGGTAGAGAGATAGAAAGGAATAGAGGAGAAGAGGGTGATGAGGAGAAGGGAAGGCATTGGGGTGAAGTGCAGTAATGGAGCGGATAAATGAAGCAGAAGACAGACACCGTGCTTGGCTCCAGTGGCATCCTCTTAGTCCTTCGTCACCCATCGCTTCTTCATGGCAAACAGTCCTACTGGTTCTTGTGGAGGCGGAGGCGGGGCTCTGCATCCTTCCAGGGTTGGCCCTTTGTCTGGTCCATGCTGTGGAGATCCAGGGATGGCGTTTTCCTATGTGCAATATGAAAGGAGGATGAGCGTGCCTTCCTTTGCCTGCAATGCTGAGATCCAAGGAGCATTTCTCAGTTCCTAATGCAGCCTGGGAGCAAGGCACGGATGCACCCCCACACTGCAGCCCGGGCCTAAAGTGAGCAAGGCAGAGCTGCCATCCTTCCTCAGCCGGCTCTCCTCAACCAGGCTGCATTGCAGTCGGCTTGGGCACACTGGGCTGGGGCTGGTAGCAGCACCTACCTGTGGCAGCTGGTTGCCTTGGACACCATCCATCCATCCATCCATCCATCAATGCGTCCATCCATGGGTGCATCCACTCCAATTCTCTCCGGGCCCTTGCCTCTGGGAGCTGTGTCTGCCTCTGGGAGCTGAGTGGCCTGAGGGTGAGCTGCCATCTCTTGGGATGCACCTGCTGCTGGCAGGTGGGCTCACTCCTCTGGCTGTCTCCTGAGGCAGCTGAAGGAGAAAAGCCGCCTCAGTGCCCGCCGGGTTGTCTTAATGATGGAGCGCCATGGCCGTGGGGCTGGAGGCTGCGGGACAGTGGTCATGTCAGTGCAGGGGGAGGGAACGCAGCATGCCAGGCTCTGGGTAGGCACCAGGGAAGCCCCTACTGGCCGCTCAGTCCTGCAGGGCTTTGCCTGGGCATTGCTGGCCCGGGCATGGCCAGCATCCAGACATGCTGCGTTGGCCTCTTCCAGGGGATCGGCAGGCCAGACACAAGCTGACATCTTTGCCTCTTCCCCTGGTGCACTGAGATGAGGCTCACTGTGGCCTTCAGAAGAGGGGTCACTCTCCAAGGGAGAAGCTGCTGGCTCTGCTTCGATCTCTTGCAGGGCGGGACACAATGCGCACTCTGGCTCGCTGTCCCCCTCTCCTGCAGCGTCTCTGTCAGAGAGCTCTTCATCCTCAGACTTTTCCAGGGAGTCATCTACAGGAGTGTCCCAGAACTGCATGTCCCTGTTGTTAAAGAGACACCACTGCTCTTCAAACAGGTCAGGAGGCACAAGCTGTGAGTAGTTTTCAGTCTCTCTTTCACAGCCTTTGCTCCAGCTGCAAAGGCTGTGCGGCACCAAGGGGCTTTCTTGATCCAATGAGGTGAGGATATCTTCTTCTATCTGCTCCAGCTCCTCTGCCTCGATGTCCAGATGGGGCTTCAAAGCATCTTCAGCCTCTGTGCACAGCACCGTGCTCTGGGCACTTTGCTCTGCCGGCCAACAAGTTCCATTCTCCTCATAAGTGCCTCCAGACAAAGGCGAGGCTGAGAAGCCTGAGGTTTCCTCAGCCTCAGAGGTGGGGAAAAGTTCACTGGGCTCATCGTCACAGAGATCTGCAGCCAAAGGAGAAGATGCTGCCTCAGCCTTATTCCTTTTCAATGGGGCAAGTGACACGATCCATGCGTTGCTGTCTGTATCTCCAGCAGCCTCTGGGTCTGGGAGTTCTTCTTCCTCCCACTTCTCGTCTGGTTCCTTTAGAGAAGCGTCCCCATGCCAGGAGTTGTCAGAGCCAGAGTACGGCTCTGCAATCAGGCCAGGAGACAGGAGCTCAGAGGAGTTTCCCATTTCTCCTATGGAGCCTTTGGGCAAGCCAGGAGTGCTGGGCAGCACCTGGGGCTCTGCGTCTCCCTCTTTGCTGAGACTTGAATGCTTCTGTGTGCAGGTGGACTTGATGGAAGTGTGTTCGCAAAGGCACGGAGAAAGGCCCCTAAAACGACCTCTTGATATTTTGCCCCCGTGCACTTCCTGCACCTCAGTGAGCTCCTCTGCCTCAGTGTGCCTCCAGTGCTCCCAGGCAGGTTGGGTCCCTGTGCCGAGTGGCATGGCACCTGCGCATCGCAGGGGTGGCAGGCGATGGCCCTGCCTTGCCACTGACCCTCGCCAGGTCCTTTCACCTGTGCTTTCCAGGGAAGGTGTTTCCTGGGCCCTGTCAGCAGCCATAGTGCCCCATGCAGAAGGTGGCACAACCTCTCGGTAGCGCCTGGCCACAGGGCCCCCGGACCATGCTCTGGGTCTTCTCCCAGAGGTTTCTGGGGCTGCTGGCAGAGGGGGCATCTTGACCCTTGCCGAGGCTGCTCTTGGCATTTCAGGGCGGAGCTGCCATGGAGGTGTCACTATCAATGGAGGGCCGTGGAGAGGTGGCAAGTCTGACACGGACAATCTTGGTGGTCGTGTGATTGTGCCGCTGTGGGGCAGTGAGTGCCCTCCCTCCAGGCTGTCCTCCTGGGATCCAAGGCCTGTGAATCTCAATGAGGTGACCGGTCTGGGCACCAGTCTGTCCCCGTGGAGGGGCGTGACGGTCACCCATGTGACCTCCGCTGCTGCCTGTGGCGGCCTCTGGGGCACCTGTGGGAAGCAGGAGGAGGCGTGAGGTAGAGGCGGCTCTATGGGCACACTGTCCCCCCTCATGTTGGTGTGCCCACCTCTGGCCCCAAGGCAAGTGCTGAACACGGCAGCCAGGCCAGGCTGGGTTCCCAGCTGCACTTGCTGTCTCTGGGCCATTCCCTCACTCAGGCCGTCCTGGCACCGGCTCCTCCCCAGAGAAAGGCCTGGAGCCAGGCCTGGCTGCCACTCTCTGTCCCCAGCCCTCCCCCAGGTCCCACTGCAGCCTTTCCCTCCATTCCCGTCCCTCACCTGTCGCCGCTTGGACAGCAGTGGCTGCCCCTCACGGGACTGGCAGTGAGCATTCTCTTCTTTTCTGTTTGACATCTTGGCAGTGCTCTGATGAACACTGGCCAAGGGCACCCGGGAGAGCTGCTTCCTCCTGAGGAGCTGCTGCCTCTTGAGAGAGTTGCTGCCTCCTCAGAGAGCTGCTCTCCTGAGAGTGACAACACGAGGGGTTTGGCCCTACAAGAGCCCTCCGTGTCACGGCACAGACCCATGTCACAATGGCCTCTGGGCACGATGCAACCGCGGGTCACAAAGTACTGGTGAGCATGGCCACCCCTTGTCATGGAGAGACATGGAGACCCCCTTTTTTACAAAGGCCTGTTTTAGGACTTTGCTCCTCAACTTTACCCATGCCTGTTCGTCTCGCAGTGGCCCACATTTCTCCCTTGTCCCTCTTTGTGTTCTTCCCCTATACCTCCCCAAAGACCTGTAGTTTGGGACACCAACAACATCGACATCTATGACAGTTTTGCCATTAAATTCAGGGAAGGCTTAATTAAAGAACTAAGACCAAGAGTGGTAAAACACAAAATATTTGATAATGTAAATAGTACTGTTTCAAATTTCAGAAATAGTTTTTTTTGGTTTTGGGGTCAATTGATGTGTGGGGAAGGAGGAGTTACATTTTTCCTAAGAAAGAAATTAAGTTTAATTTTTTTAAATGAGATGTGTCTATCATTTGGTATTTGGTACAGACAATATACCCCCTAATTATATGGAGAATGGTAATCAATTACTTATTCAAGCAGCTTTTTTAATAGTTAAGCAACCACTGCCAATGGCTCTCTCCTGCAATGACTTTACTGTGTCAATGTCACAGCTTATACATGTTCCTGTTAATTGGATATTATGACTGTTGCCTATTTTGCATTATACAATTTAAGTTAGTTCTACATGAAATACAGCAAAGCATGTTACAAGAGTTTTATTGAAAAAATCCAGGATGAAAGTATGAGGTAATTGTTTTGCCTTCAATTACTCTTTGTGTAAATTGATCGTCCAAAGTTCTCTGCAGTGTTTATGGGAGAAGTAGATGGAAAATTCTGTACCTGTTCAGGTTAAAGCATTTCTATGTTATCAGCTCCTTAGGGTGAGGACAATCTTGCATTGTGTGTTTATGAAGAAGCTCAGACTTCTAACTCATCCCAGAGATTACTTATACCAGTGTGGGGTTTAGATGGTTGCTGCTCCCTATGCTTATTCCCCAGTAAGCATCTCCTGTGGAAAAGCCACTTGGGTAAGCATTCAGGCAGAGCAGTCAAGTCAACACACACCACTCATCATGGCTAGCTCATCAAAGAGAGGCAGAGGGGCCTTTTGTATGGTTAGCTCCAGCGAGGTTTATTTCAGGACGTGGAATGGAAACCAGAGACAAAAGACAAGACCATGTGCTCTGCACAAGGTTAAGTACGGGAGGGCACGGTGGCGATACAAAGGGCAGGGCAAAGGGCGTTGGCTTTCAGGGAAAATGGGGCTGGCCACCAAGGATACCACAACCAATGAGGGAACAGACAAAGGAGAGAACAGGGGAAGTTGGGACATATGGGGAAAGGAACTGGGATGGGTCAATGGTAAGCAAGAATCCATGAGGAAGTCCTTTCTGTCCGCCCAGGTGGAGTAAACTCTGTGGTAAATCTCTCCAAGGCAATGCTCTGGGGATTTCCCTGAGGGCAAAAGTTTCAGAGAATTCCACAATTTTTACCACTGAATTGTCATTTATACAAAGTCCAAGTGTAAGGTTCACAGTTGGTCTGTGATATAAATAGGAGTGTAGCCAAGCAATTGAATTATCATGAAGTTTTAGTGTAGTCAATCAGATATTTTGAAGGAAGACATTATTCTTTGCATTCCAATAAAATTGGTAACTGATTTGAGATGTTACCAACATAATAGAGCTACAAATGTATAAACCCATTGAGTTCAAAGTGTGATTGATTCCTTTATTTCAAAAAGCATGCTCCTTGTTCTTTTACTTTAATGCCACTCTTAAATATGCCTTACATAAGAAGGATAGAGATATAAATTATCTTTAATTTTCCCTGATACCAATATACTTGGCCTAATTTAGAAAGTTGATGTACTATAATCATATTTTATTGCAGTAAGTGTAATAATTTTATTCATATTTTGGATTACTCTAATGTCTTCCCTGGAGTTCTCTACTTTGTTTTTGTCTTAAAATATTAAACTGCAAAATCATGAAGGCTGGGAATATACTTCTGTTATGGCTGTGAACTTTCTCCAACACAACAGGTTGTTGGTCCCCAGTTTGACAGTTTGACATACATGCAAAATTACTATCAAAGGACCAAAGATATTTCAAGGAGTATGTGGAAGAAGAGTGTCTGGAGAAGGCACCTGTGTGGTGCTGAGGCAAGGTGTCTGTATCATCCCCAGTCCTGGTGGGAATGAAAAGTGTGTGTATTCACCAGTAAATTCAAGCTGGGACAGGGTATCAGTCAGACAGGGCTGTGCTGGTACAGGAGGAACTGCACACGTGCAGCGCCTGAGGGACAGCTCTGAGCATGTGTTTGCAGTGAACACAAAGCTGGACCAGCAGGCAAGCAGGGGACCCATGGGGCAGTTAGATGGCCTGGGATCTGACCAGGGGGCAGGGACAATAAATGGGCTGTGGTGATGCTAGAAGGATCTGCAAATAGTTGTGTGCTTGTGAACACAAAGAGCGGGAGTGTGTGTGCCGCCATGACTGACCTGTTCTCTCTGCAAGCCAAAGAGAAAGAAGGGACCTCCTGGCTCCCTGTGCTTATGCTTATGTGAGTCCTGTGCGTGGCAGTATGTGTGATCAACCATGTCAGTGCCCTCTGTGCCTGTGTGTCTTTGTGGTTTTGTCTCTGGGACATGTGCCCTCTTCTGCTACTGGTTGAAGCAGCAGTTGGGAAAGCAGCAGCTGCATTCCCCAGAGTGAGCAGAGGCCCTGAATCCTGGGCACTGGCCTGGGCTCCAGCAGCTGAGCAGCAGAAAACTCAGCTGGAGCAGCTGGAGCAGGAGATCACATTTCTTATGTCACTAAGCAGTGTTATGACAACACCTGTTGACATAGCTTTTCTACATTAAAAGATTAATGGCTGTGAGAAGGCAGGTTCCCAAGTCCAGTGACAAAACAGTCTAGCTCTGCTAAAACCTGAGAACTGTTGTATATGTACACAGGCTGGGACTGCATGGCGGATTGATGTCCTAGGCCATCCTCAGAAGAGCCACTTTCTTGCAGATGTTGGTGATACATTAATGTCCAAGGATACTGTTAAAAAGTATCAATAATTCCCTTAACTAGCATAATAGTAACACAGTTCCGGAGTATAAATTGATCAGACAAAGAATTTTAGAAACAATCAAAATCAGAGTTCAGGGAGCACAGAAAAGAAAAGACAGCGTCAACTAAAAAGCTCTTTTGAAACTCTAAGAGCAAATCAGAAAAACTGTTGTTATTTATGTTGAAGGAAAAGATACTGACTTTCTCAGAAACCTGATTCAGATCTCAGTTGAAACTTTTTTTTCAGTTTTAATTTCATTGTTTGCATATGAATAACTTAATCATTTTTGAGGAAAGTGCTTTTCATGAAAAATATAATTTTGATTTTCTGTTGCAAATTATTTATGATTCCATCTTTAAAACAAAAATATACTTTTGAATTCCATATAGTTCAGCACATGGCTTAGAAACTTGAGCTTGGTTGAAGGAAATATTTCACAAAGTTTTCTTGGTTTTCATTTAAAGACAGAAAGACAAAGAAATTGCCTCATTTGCTTTGGCAGTTTGTCCCAATAATTAATCAGCTTTGCTGTTAAGAATTTCACTTCTCCCTGAATCTTTTTCTGGCCTCAGCTCTTAATTTTATTTTATTTTTTTAATTACTTTCTCCACTACAGTGACATGAACTTCACCAGTTCAAATTTTCTGTCTGTGAAGATACCTCTACACTATAAGTAAATAAACTTTCAATCTTATTTCCGTTTGTGGGGTGGGGGTTTCCCCAGTTTAAAACAGGGCATTCTGTAATTTTTCACACTTCTGACATACTGTAGTTTTTTTAAAACCTGATCTCAAAACTTACAGATACTGTTCTATATTTAAGCGGTCCCCTAACCTTTCATAGAATGAAAAACAAAAACCCCAAACCCCCTAAACTTCAGAGATGAAGATAAAATTTTCTTATTCCTGTGTTCCATAAAATAACTAAGTTTTGTCTTTTAGCATCACTGCAACCTCAGTCACTCACATATTATGGAGAATATTCCTTTGCCAATCCCCAGCTGTGTTTAGTAGGTGCACTTGTCTCACAAGTAAAGCAGGGATTGTATGTCTCTAAAGTTTGGAGAAGCCTCTGTGAAAATACACCAGAGGAAGAGTAAGGCACCACACAGACACAATGAGAAATAAGGAGAAAATACGTGAGAAACTGTCCTTCAAAGACAAAGGGGAGAGGAGGAAGAAGAGGAGGAGGAGGGTAGGAGGGGCAGCAAGTCTGGAACAGGGATCATCATCAGCCCTGTAAATTCAGCATTTATTTGCTTTGTGCTGAGGTCAATTTCATGTCACCACAAACATGGTGCTGTTCAGATGCTGAATAGCCCCCTTTTTCAGAGTCCTGACTGAAGGAAGCTAATCTTTAGGTATGTCAGAATTAAAAAGGTCACAGAGGAGGACAGTAGCTGAAATTGACCCAAAAGTTTCTCAGAAAGGAGGGAGTGAAAAATCTGGAACACGTTATGAAATGAAACAAAGGATTCATGAGGCATAATACTAATAACAAGAAGAACACAACATTTTAAAATAAATATTGATCTAGAAGAGGCAGATAAAGAAGATCTGTTTCACAAGCCTTTGAATGTATGAGGAAGATATTTAAGTGTTACAAAATGGCAATTTCACAAAAAACCCAACAACTTCCTTGTAAGAGGTAGAGTGCAGAGTACTTTGACATTAATTTTACAGGGCCAAATTAATCCATATTCCTCCAGTGAAAAAAGTCACAGATTTCCCTTTGAAAATATGGAATTCATCATTATAAATAATGTCATAGAAACATGATGGTCCTTGTGACTGGTCCATTATAGAAGTGGTCCCACTGGTGGGTGGAAATATCACATTAGAGATCACTTATCCTTTTTCACATCTCTAATCAGAATTTAACAGCTTAAATAGTTTTAAAGCATAAAAAGCAATAAAAAGCCTCCTAGAAGGAGTCAGTTTATTTCACACTATCAAAGACTCTGTAAGGCATCTTCTTTCCACTGTGATATACATTTCTTCTACTCTTCCTTTTTTATCTTCTCTGTGAATCATTTAACTTCAATTATAAATTGACAAAATGAAGGTTATCAAACAGAGCAGGGATACAATATTAGTCTCCTAATCTATTGATACAAAGCTTTTGATAAGTACAGAAAAAACCTGCATGTTAACTTTCCTTAAGCATTTTCTCAACTCACTTAAAAGCTGGGGCAAAACTGCCCTTCACAATTGTTGAAACAAGGTTAAGAAGCATTATGTACTACTCTATATTTTCCATACTTTCTGGTTGTTCATTTATATGAGGTTGTAATACATATTGAACCATTTCAATCTGCTTTGTATCATTTGATTTTGTGCTTTATTGCAGTGAGAAAGGGACTGCTAATATATTCATATTGCACTAATACCTGGAAACAATCAACCATATAACTCAGTCATTACACGTCATAATAAATATTAAGGCAGTTTCAAAAGGGAAGAAATAAATCTCTCTGACTAATATTTCTCTAAGATGCGTAGAAAATTTCTGGTGTCAGTATATGCATCTCCAACCTGACTAATATCTATCTTTATTGGATGAATGGGCAATCTCAGCTGTTATGCAAATATGACCTTCAAGAAAGTTGAGACAGAGGAAAAAAAGAGATAAGTTTGTTGTCCAGAATTATCCTGTATATGCTTCTTAATTGTAAATGAGAGACCAGAATTATCTTTTAGATGACTGATTTCTAACTGAAGGATGAATTATGCATTAAGAGCTAAAGTTTAACAACAACAACAAAAAAACGATTTGTATTATTTTTAATATAAAAAGTGAACTGTAAATTTTCTTACTGAGACTTAGATTCTGAAAAACAAATTTGGGAGCACACAGAGTGTGATGGCTTCATCTGGGTTAGAGTTAATTTTCTTCATGATGGCTGGTATGGGGCTCTGTTTTGGATTTGTGTTGATAGTACAGAGATGTTTTTGTTATTGCTGAGCAGGGCCCGCACAGAGCCAAGGCCTTTTCTGCTTCTTGTATGACCATGCTGGGGAGGAAATTTGGGATGTTGGGAAGAGAGACAGCCAGAACAGGTGACCCAAACTGACCAGAGGGATATTCCAGACCATGTGACATCAAGCTCAGTGTACATGAGAAGGGAGACATTTGCAGTGATGGTGTTTGTCTTCCCAAGTAACCATTACCTGTGATGGTACTCCTGCCTGCCCATGGGAAGCAGGGAATTTTCTCCTTGTTTTGATTTGCTTGTGTGCTTGGCTTTTGCTTTCCCTATTAAACTGTCTTTATTTCCACCCATGAGTTTTCCAGCTTTTACCCTTCTGATTCTTTCCCTGATCCCACTGGTGGGGGAGTGAGAGAGTGGCTGTTTGGGGCTTGGCTGCTGGTTCAGGTTAAACCATGGCACTTAATAACAAACAGTATCCAATGGTTTGCAAGCTCTCTGATCCAAAGACAGATATTTCAGTAGAATACCCTTGTCTGTTAGAGGATTTTTTTTCTTTTTTTTTAATATCTACACAAACTGTACATTGCTCCCTAAGATTCTGCAAGCAAAATCCATGCTATATTAGCTGAAGACACAACGTTCCAACTCAGGCAGATATATAAAATGTATGAGACAAGCATTGCATTAAGGGCATTCTTACAATTTTAGAAGTTTCCAAGATGATGACTCATCTACAAGTTATAAGGCACCTGTAGTAACTGCTGGTCTTGGCAAAATGCAGTACAGGTCTGAGGCACGTTTATGTTCGCACACACACCAGGGTATGGATGTGAGAGTTACTGAGCTCCATTCATCTCCCTCTTTAGGAAATGCTAATGCTTTTACCCCATTTATGTCTCATATGCATAAAGCCAGAATTTGAAGGCTATGAAGAACACCCATTCTGAAGATCAGAATGTAGCCTCAGGTTTTATCTCTTCTTATTTTCTGCAGACAAATGACTAAGCTGTGACTAGGTCTGCCTGGTTTGACCTGAGGTTAAGCTAAATGAACACATCCAAAAGATGTGGAAAAGTGCTGGACACTGATTGAGAAGTTGCTAAATGTGACAAACAACAGTGTGAGAAGCTGAAAAAAAAGAAAAAGAAAACTGCATGAATTTCACAGGTGGTGTCCTAGGTGACTTTATGATGCTTGTATCCCTAATGATCTGTTCTGTTTATGCTGGATATTAAGTTCTGAACCTTTAAGACTGCTTCCAAGAGCAAAGGGGAGGAGAAGAAGCACACAGTTTGTTTTCAAAAACTGCACTCACTCCTCCACATTCCTTCTGGACTGTGCTCTCTGCAGCATGGACAGCAGGAGAGAGCTCTCCTTTGCTTTTAGTTAGTTTTTATAGCTAGCTGAGGCAGAGAAGTTCCCCAGACTGTGGCTTTTCTTTTTCTTGGAACTGATCAGCCTTGGTCTGGACTGAAAACCCAGAAGAGCTCTAGGAGCTCACACCTGTGGCCCACCGGGGCCCAGGACGTGGCATTTTCCAGTGCAGGAGGGACTGATAGGAGACTGAGCAAGCCGAGCTAAACCCCACGAAAAGGACTTTCTGAATTTGCTATCTCTTCGGAACAGCAAGATGTTTTGTTTAATATTATTCATTTTTTATGCTTGTGAATAATTTACTTGTTAAATAAACAGGTTTTTCCCACTTTTCTCCAAGGAAATCTTTTCCCAAACCAGTTGCGGGAGGGGATGCTTGAATCTGCTTTCTAGAGGGACCACTTTGGAAGTTTCCTCCCAAATTTGCTCTAAATCATGACAGGTGATTAATGATAGAATCATAGAATGGTTTGGACTGGAAAGGACCTTAAAGGTCATCTAGTTCCAAACCATGCCATGAGCAGAAACACCTTCCACTAGAACAGGTTTCTCAAAACTTCATCCCACTAGGCCCTGAACACTTCCAGGGATGGGGTATCTACAGCTTCTCTTGGCAACTTGTGCCAGTGCCTCACCACTCTCACAGTGAATAATTTCTTCCTAATATCTAATTTAAATTTACTCTCCTTCATCTTAAAGCCATTCCCTGACAGGCAGATCTGAGAGGCAGATCAAGCATCGTGGTATCACTGGGCTGATCATGGTGTAAAATACAGAGGTCCAACATTTCAGAACTCATCTGTCCATGCCTTCATAATACACTTATTTTCTTCTTTTCTTCAGGATTTAAGTCCAATGAAGTTACTTAATTCTGAGCAATGGATCATGCATTAAAGTTAACCATCTAAGCTGACCTAGCTCCATCTTTGCTCTGGAGGCAGTGGAGTAATATAGGAACCAAAGAGCAATTCATCCAAGATAATACGACCAATACAGAAGTGATACATCATCAACTGAATGTTCTTCTTACATTGTACACACCAGAATTATGGATATGATGGGATGCAAGATGAAACTAGGCTGTTTGTATGTGTGTGTGCATATAGGAATACATATACAGGAGGTACACTCCCTCTTTGGTATTTCAAATTGAATCCCTTTTTTCTTTTTTATTACACAAAATATATGGACACCAGTCTTCACGAAACACATAACGGGTATTATTCATTGGAGATCAGAGTAAATTTTAAAGTTCTTTTCCTTCAAGTTTTGTGTTAAAATCAATTTAACTATTTATATACTACTACTACTACTACTAGGCTTGGATTATACATCATATTTCAGGTCATATTCATGGAGCAACTGTGTTGCAAGGCATTAGCCTCAAGCTGCAGCAGGTGCTTAAAGCTGAGAAGTTATGATGAAAATTGGTATAGGATTACTTTTCCTTCTGACTGCCCCCAACAAGTCTCTGCAATTTATTTGCAAATCTCTGTCATGTTCCCTATCTTGAGACTGGAAATTCTGCCAGCTACTCTTCAACATGTGTGGTAATATCAGAAACTTTCTGCAGCCCTATATTTGGTCTCATATAAAGACTGCATGGAGACAGCAATAGCTGAGAGACTAATTTTTGGGGTGGCTCCACTTCCTTATTATCAAGAACTTTGGACTAATCTTGTGTGTACTGTACATAAAAAAAAAATTAAGAATATAAAGAACCACTTGTTGCTTAGAGATAACAGTGACCAGCAATTCTTAATGTATTGAAATAAACTTCAAAAATGATTCTCAGTATCACTGCAGACAATACCTTTTCTTTTAGTGCAGTGGAAAGAAAGTAGAGATTACACAATTTGTGATCTCCATTTATCCCTGGAATAATGTATTCCTGCTTTTGTTCACTGTAAGAAAGACCCAAAAATGGCAGCATGCTAAGAATTATGAAACTAGAAGTGTTTTGAGTGACTGAATTGTATCAAGAGATCTCAGTTTATCTCTTACTCAAAAAGATAACTTTCATTCTACATTAATGAACTCGTTTGTGTGCTGTCCATGATTTCTGGCCCGCCAACAAAAGAACTGTGAGTACAAGTAATTTTAAAGTCATATACTTTTCTCTCTGCAATTTCAGTAGTAATCAAACTTATGTCTTAGCCTTGAGCAAACAGCCTTGACCCCAGCAGCATTTTAAATGAACCCTACAGCAAATACGACCATAATTACAGTAAAATAACAACTTTATAAGAAAATAAACTTCAGAGTTTTGCTGTCCAAGCCTTACTGTGCTATCCATATCTATCTTCATTATTCTGAAAACCTCCTTGCAACATCAAGGACAACTTACGGGAGGGAGGCTACTAAATCATTCACATTAAAAAAATGGCATATTATGGAGCTGTGCCTTTGAACACATAAAAGAGCCTGAGAAGAATTTTAGACATGTGTGTCTGTATATATAAATACAGAGGTTTAACTTTAGCTGTATGATCATAATATTTTGCTGAACACTATAGTTCTATAGTGTAGAATGATAAAAACAACACAATGTCAGTTAGATGTCAGCTGCAGAGGAATATATTTGAGATATGTGCATTTTGTAGCCTGAAAGAACTTCCATTCTGTTTTATCTGATTATTAGAAATAATTAAAAAAACAAAACAAAACAAAACCAAACCAAAATGAGCTCTCTTAATGGCCTGGAATTAGTCATTGGAAATAGAGTACATCCTCACCAGTTAGAGCATGTGCTTTTAAAAGCCTGATTACACAGGAGAATGACTATGAAATGGAAATATTAAAACAATACAATTGTGATATTTGTTTTTGATTTTTTCATGGTTCTGAACTCCAAGTCAATGCTGTTGAAGAGGATTGTGTTACCTGTCACTGTACAATCAAGCTTTTGCATACCACTCATGAAATATTGAAAAAGAAGACAAAACACCAGTGTTTATTGGCACAACAGATCCATTTGCTGGAAGTATAAATATTTATGATCAGTCCATGGCTAACACTGTGACAAAGTATGTCTCTGAAACAATACAGTTTTGTGCTTTGAGAAGATGGGGCTTTCTTCCCAACAGAGACTGTTCCTGAACTCAGACACTGAAATCTGTGCAGGCACATCTTGAATTCTACCCAGGAATGTACCTCTTCAAAGAAACTGCCACAGGTTTGGGAATTTGCTCACACAAATGGGCAATGTTTTTTAAACTGTAATATATGAGCTCTTGGCATTGAAACCATGTGGATTATATATACGTGCACACAAGTTAATTACTAGGCAGTGGGCTATGTTCTCTAGCAGTTTGTACATTTGTTACTGTTATTTGCTGTTTCTATTATAACAAAACACAGAGTCTGCATCTGAAAGCAATACCATGCTAGGTAATAGTCATGCATAATAACAGGCTGCTTCAGAGAATTTGCAATTAAAGAATTAGATAGCAGAGTACAAAATTATGATACTTAAAACTGTACTTTTCTGAACAATGTACAACCTTTAAAGTTTTTTTAATCCTTACAAAAAATCCAGTTGTTTCATCATTTGTTTGTTTCTTCCTTTGTACTTCTATTTCAAGGGTCTTGGAGAAAATTATTTTTCTCCAAGAGAAATTTAAGATTTTTTGTTCTTAGCCCACTCAAACTGCAACAAAAGGTGACTTAGTTTTAGTGTAGATTCCCAATTAAATTTCCTAAATGTAGGATTCATACAATCAAATAATATCTTGGGTGAAAAGGGCCTTAAAAACCATGGACAGGGAGGTCATTTACTAGATCAGTCAGCTCAGAGCCCCATCCAACTTGGACTTGAAGACTTCCAGGGATGGGGTGTCCACAACTTCTCCCCGTAACTTGTTCCAGTTCCTCATCAACCTCTGGGTGAAAATTTTCTTCCTAAAATTTAGTCTAAAACCTACTCTCTGTCACTTTAAAACAATTGCCCCTTGTTCTTAAATTCTGCTTGCATAAAAAGTCCCTCTCCCTCCTTTTAATAAACCCCCTTAATGTATGTTGTGGTTCCAGCCAAGATCAAGTTAATTTTTGCAGTGGCTGGGAGGGGGTATGGCTAAAATACAGATTATTCTATAACATTCACATGATTGAGGGGATGGGGTATAGGGACTCACACTTTCTAGAAGAGGAAGTTCCTTCCAGTCAAATAAAATATGGTGGGAGAAGCTGTCTGGAATTGTTTGTTGTCACAGGCCTTCCATGTAAATAATTTATTTTTCTTATATTTTTGTTCTTAATATTGTTGGTGTTATTGTTCATTTCCTTATCTTATTACACTTCCAGTATCTTTTTCTTATCTCTGCCTTTTGTGCTTCAAGTTGGATGGAGAAACAGTTTTTGGTTTTAGCTACAGTACTAAACTGGAAAATACCATTCCTAAACAAAGACATTTCCAAGGTACCAAAAGGCTTCAATGGGATTTTCCCAGAGCCTTCTCTTCCCCAGGCTGAACAATCCCAGCTGTCTCAGCCTCTCTCCACAGCAGAGGTGCTCTAGTCCTCTGAGCAACTTTGTGGCCTCCTCTGGACTAACCCTAACAAGTCCTGATCTTTCTTGAGGATCTTTTGAAGGTCCCAAACCTGGATGCAGTACTCCAGGTGAGGTCTCATAAGAGAGAGACCATGTGATGCTAAAGGTACCTTTGGATACTTAAGGCATTTAAATAGAGCTGGAAGAAACTATTCAACACCTACAGAAGAATTATGTCCTTCTTCAACAGCAGCTTGCAGCCAGTCAGGATACAGAGTATTTTATAAGGTATTGGCTGTGTATCTTTATGAAGCTGAATGGCTGAGGACCTGTCTGTGTGTGTTGTAAGCGACTCTTGAACTACTTAATACAATCAATAGACCTTATTGAGCTTTTCAGATCACCCAAAGGTGGACAAATAGAACATGATTTGTATACTAAACTATCTAATGCTATTTGGCATGCCCTATGCATCTTACATGCTCCCCAAAGTGTGATCCAGAAGGATGTGTGTCTCCTGAAGTACCTGTGCTGGATCTGTGACTCCTGCTGCAGATTTCTGAGCGCACATTAAGATAACAGAATTGAGACCATGTTAGCTCAATACTTGAATGGATTTTCCAGCTGTGCATACTGCCATATATCCACTGACTGAAAGGGAGTTTAGAGACACCTTTACAGATACTCAAATTTAGGGATCAGCCAGAATCCCTCCCTTTGTGTCTCATCCAAATCTTTAACATCAAAACTAACTGGAATGATCCAAAATACAGCAAAGACCATTTTATCCATTTTCGTTTAATACACACACAAAAAAAAATCAAAACCCCAACAAGTTTGTTTTTATGCCATAGACAGATACTTAGAATACTATCTTCAGACAAAGCAGATTAACATTTTTATTCACTTTGCTTCAGATATTCAAAACAGTATTGCTTCTTTCCTGAAGCATGTTCTTACTAGCCGTCTGTACAGTGCTGTGAGATCTAAGAAGGAAGAAATGGGTTTTAGTACCCTCCTGTTTATGCAGTTGTAAATAAAATTGAATGAGACACAGAAATAAGAAGTACGCCTTAACAGTACCCAACTGTCTCAGCTTTCAAGCAGAGGAAAACTGCTCTGACTTCTGCCTGTGAACAGCTTCTCTAGTTTATATTTTACATCCACTTGATACATATAAATAATTATTTGGTAGAACACCTAAACACATCAGCTCTTGTTTACTGAGAGCTTCTGCCCTCTATTTTTAGATTAGCATTTTAGCATCAGCACTTCCCAGAATTTCTTTAAATGACATAGCATTCTCGCTTCCCTCCCACATCCTCTTTCCTTCTCTAAGGCAGGAAGCACACTCATTGCAGAGCTTTTAAAGCTGTATGTATGTTCATTGGTTCTTTAGCCAATATGTCCTTAAGTAATTCTGTCTTTTTACTTTGCTTTATTTTCAAGAGAGCACAGGAATTTTGCTCTCTTTCCTTTACTCAGATAGTACTTATCATTAAAAGTATGCTTTGGCTGATGTTAGCAACAAAGTCTAAAATCTAACAAATTGACAGATAGTTCTAATATTTGGTACTTTAAAAATGAATGAAGAATTTAAAAAAAGAAAATGCATTTATTAAAAAAAAAAAAAAAAGAACATACTAAAACAAGTCCTGCGTGTAGAGTTTAAACCCTCAGACTTTTCATATTCAAGTGACTATTTTAATCACTTGGAGACAGAGAACTTTTCTTTATTTCTGTCTTCCCACCACCTGTCCCAATTTTCTGCAGAATAATATTGCAGTCACTGAGGGTTAAAGTATGCTCTGCCTTTGGAAAACTTATAAGCCGGTGGTTGGAAAACATTCCAGACATTAGAGAATTTTAAATCTGAAACCCTTTGATATGAGGCTGGAATTAAATCAGAGTCCTGTAACCACTCAGGTGTTAGAAAAACATGTGGGTGGTTTTGTTGCCTTCATAGAGAGCAAAAATTGAAAAAGAGACCAGATGATATCCTTTTCATGCAATCTGTCCATTTTGAACAATTCCAGACATTATCAAAATATTTCTGAATTACTGAATCCCTCAAGTATTTTCAAAAGCAAAATCTAGTTTCTGCATCCTTTTCAGTTTAGAGATATATAGCTCTGCCAAAACTGAACCTATGTGGATGTAACTCTTAATATCTAGGAAATTTTCATCTTGAGGATGTGAATTAATACTTATGTTATAGAAGATTTGCAATTTGAAAGTAGAATATAGAATGTAAATAAACTAGTTTCCTTTTCTTTTTATTGTATTTTTCTTGCTTTCTCATTTTGTCTTGGTATTTTGTTCCAAACACCATAATGATCAGATTAGGTAAATTAAATGGTGGTATCTACAGCTTTAGTCATATTAATGGTGCCTGCAGTAATTCAATGCCTGTCACAGGCAATGCCTGTGCCTTGGATTTGTCCAAGGAACTCTGTATATAAATCTATTTCTGTCAATACAGTTAAATTGGGAGGATGAACTTGATGATCACTGCTAGTGATTCATTGAAACTGTTATCTTGTGTGTGTATCATGGATTAACCTCTCTGATGGTGCTTTAGACATCTTGATGGCTTTGATCCTGCAGATAAAGATTTGGTTGAGGGACTTAAGAGTATTGATTTGATGAATCTCCAGATCTGTCCCTTATTGATGCCGTTCGGTGAGGGGAAGTTTCTGCTTGGGATCCAAGAATCTTCTGTTGTGCGAGCTCACTTCTTCCCCTTGCCAAACACAACCTGGCGGATGCTCATTGCCTCAGGAACTGACTAATGTACCAGATGAAGAGTGCATGTGACAG
Source organism: Diglossa brunneiventris (assembly GCA_019023105.1). NCBI lineage: Eukaryota > Metazoa > Chordata > Aves > Passeriformes > Thraupidae > Diglossa > Diglossa brunneiventris. The sequence continues at coordinate 149,579,858 of CM032354.1, read as the reverse complement.
CATGTCAGCTACAAGGAGAAGAAAAATAGAAAAGGAAGTGATTTGGAATAAATAATCATTTTCATTCAAGTGTATAGGAGAATGTGGCAGAGAATGAACAAATAGACATATTGTAAGGCAAAAGGGAATGAGGGAAATTAGCTTTGATATTCCCATGTCAGTAATAATTTTCTGGAATATTTTATTGTTGTTTTGAGTTCAGATGGGAATGTCTTACAGAAAACTTGTGTAAGAGATAGAAGCATGCCAGATCTGGCAATCTGCATCTTCCACAACTGTTGGAGGATGCCCCTAAAAACGCTCAAAGGTTTTGTTGTTAAAAATGCAGAGAATTGACCTATGTTTGCTCCTGCTGATGCCAAGAAGCTCAGTGTTGCTGTGGCTGAGTTTATTCCGACATCTAAGAGATTATACATGTCAAGCTACAGTGACCATATACTTTGAAAAGCCATACTTCTGTTTTAGAAGCATATTGCTTTATGAGAAGAGGTTCTCTAAACAAGTCAAGTGTTTTAAACTCAATGCTTCGCACAGAAGAGGAAAGCAAGACCGTGTCTTCCAATGTTTGCAGAATGTTATCAACTATCTTTACCTTGCAGTGCAGTTGACTGTACAGACCAATAGATTATCATTATCCAAAGACTCAACAAGCAGTGAATTAATTACTCTGTAGGAGAGAGTTCCTGGGGAGATTTACATACTGAATTAGCAAATTCACTGATCTGGCAATCCAGCATGTTCTGCATTTAAATTCATTAGGGAGGTTTTCTTTTTTTGTATTTATATTTTTGAAGTGAATGATTATGGCTATGTTAGATATGAAAATTTTCATAAGCTAAGAGAATTTTGCTCTAGGAAGTAGAGAACAGAACTGGGGGAAAAAATATTGATTTTTTTCCTACCTGAAATAAACACCTCCATTAGAGTTTCTAGTTAAGGTTTTACTTGCTTTTTACAAAGTCCAAAAAAAATTCTCTAACTGTCTGTCCAAAAAAGTAATAGACTGAAAAAGGAAGGTAAGGTGTGTTTCTCTGGGAAACCCACAGTACCTTCTTGGTTTCTTTGTAGCTGGATACTTTTAACACAGTGACAAGGGGAGATACTTAGTAATTTCCTCATGTCCTTTCCCAGCCATCTTCGGTAAAGGAAGCTGGACCTGGATTTTCAAAATAGGACTAACTTTGTGTGTTGCATTGATCTGGGCTGTCAGTGAGGTGCCCACCAAGCTGCTCTGTCACTCCACCTTCTTGCAGGACAGAGGGAAAAAACACAATGAAAAAGCTCATGGGTCAAGACAAAGACAAGGAAATCACTCACCAATTTCTGGCATAGGCAAATCAGACTTGAGAAGATGATTTTATTTCCAATTAATAACATAGTAGGTTAGTGAGAAACAAGAATAAAATTAAAATCACTTTCCCTTCACTCTACTCTTCTTCACACACTCAAATTCTCTCCCAACTCATCGACCTTGTCCCCTCCAAGCAGTGCAGAGGGAAAGGGAGCACGAGTTAGAGACAGTTTATAGCATTTAATCTGTGCTGTTCCTTCTTCCTCATGCTTTGCTATTGTTCCAGCTTGGGGTTCTTGCTATGGGAGACTGTCCTGCACAAACTGCTCCAGCACTGGCACTTGCCATTTATGCAGTTCTTCACAAAACCACTCCAGCATAGGCCCATTCCACAGTGTGCAGTCCTCTACTTATTTGACACATTTGTCCTTTCTATCTATTCATCTTTTAGCACCACTGTTTCTTCTTCCTGAACCTCAGCAATGCAGTCCCTTGGAGATAAAGCCCATCGAATGATATAAAACAGAGAGATTTGCATAAATTCTTTGCCTCAGAAAGCCACTAAGCCGTAGGGTTCTGCAACTTGAAAACAGAGTTGTGAGAAATATTACTGTATGCCTGGTTCTTATATCTTTACTGAGAACACATACTGCCTAGTGCCCTTAGCTGGTGTCTCTGTGCTGTGTTGTTCCGTAGTCTTCTGGTATGGGAAAGGACAGATTTGTGTGACAGAAGAAAAAGAAAGTCAGTGAGTCAGAGTGAGTCTGCACTGACATACTTTTTCGTGATAGGTCAGTCTTTGTAATGTATTTTTTGCCTGGTTTATGACACAGGTTCAGTCTGTTCAGGGTTTAGAAACGGAGGACACAGATGCTGCAGTTCTTGAGCTAGAAATCCAGGATGTCAATAATTTAAGTCCAGTAATATAACCTCAGAAAAATGAACAGTAATTGTGGTATGGCAAAAGGTGTCAGTTTTGCAAGGAGTCACACGGATAGTGAAACTAGATAAGACAGAAAACAAAAGTCACAATAGAAAGTCTGATTACACACATCTGCTTTCTCCTTTCCCCTATGCTGATGGTAATTGTCTGCAGTATGGATCTGTTTAGATGTAAAAATCTCAAGACAAGTAGAAAAGGCTGGGCTAGATGTTTTCATATTGCAAGCCATCATCAAGGGACTCTGATATATTTTACCAAGTCAAAGGCTACCTCACAATCTTCATCTTTCACTCTAATGTTGAGCACTTTCATGACAAAATCAGTTCTTGCTCTTACCATGCATCAAATGATGTAGTGACCACATGGTACAGGAATGGAAAGGTTAAAAGCAGATTATAGTTTTGAGGATTCTGCTATGTGTCTATGCAGCATTGAGAGATGTCCAATGCACAGCTGACTTATTTTCAAGAAAATAATGTCCCATGGAAGGCAAGGAGAATAACAGATGAAGATCAAGATGTGATGTCAAGATGAATTGTTTATAAAATATCATGTCATGTTAAGTTTTTATGCAATGCAGGCATATACAATAAAGAAAGAAAAAATACTGATATCATTTCTTAACAGAAAGGAATTAGGAGATGTGGATATAAGAGGTGGAGGATTAGAAGGTTATCACTCCTTTCCTTTGCAATACCTGGAGAAAGGTCTGGCTGAATTTTGAGCTTAATAAACAAGTGTGTGGAAAGATGTTTGGCATCCAGCACAAAGCATAAAATGTAATACAAACTTGTCTTCCATCCCAAATAAGCATCTGCATCTGTACTTCCATATTTTTCACTGTTTAATGAAGTGAAAAGAGACTAATTTATTGAATACGTTCAGCTTGACAGCACAATGTCAGTGCCCCCATGAAAATCCACTCTCCCTGGTGTCTGCTGTGGGATGTGACCAGGAATAAGCAAAGCAGGCCTCCACTTAGAAATAAAGAAAAGTTTAGTAACTAAACTACAAATAAAAAGAAACATACAGGGAAAATGAAAACCTTACAAAAACATTTCCTCTTTCCCCCACCAAATTCCCAATACATCACAGTATGACAAAACCTTGGACTCTCAATTCAGTTGCCATCCCTCAGATAATCAATCCTCAGTTCATCAAGAGGAGAGGAGTCCTTCTTGTACCATAGTGACTCCCTTCCTTTCATATCCAGTGCTCTCACCACTGAACACGGACCAGAGCTGCTTCTAGGGTTGTCCTTTTAAGGGTGCTTTATTCCATTCCAAAAAGAGCACAGTCTCTCACTTTCGGGACATCTGTCCCCGCCAAATTTGTTCGCCCCCTGGGGCCGAGGGGCACCAACACTGAACCCTCTTGGTTCTGAGCCATCGCGTCTCGCCTGGATGCAATCTCTGTGTCACAGGAAACATGGTTCTGTCCATGGCTATACAAGAAAAGTCCAGCCAAAGGCCACTCCATCATCTCCTGCCACAAAGGATTCTTCTCAAGTTCTCTCGGACATCTTCCACTTGCACAAACCTACATCACACTTGCCCATTTCCTGCTATTCATCCCTATCTCTCTTCTCATTCAACTCCAGGAGGATCAGCATTTGTAAGGTTTCCATCATCCAAGAAAAGGGTTAAAAATCTCAGTCTCTGCCTGCCCAGAATTCCCACGCCCTTCGGGCACCTTCTCTCCGCACCCCCCCCTTCTCCTTCTCGGCCGGCCCTGCTATCAAATTTCAAGGTGGCACAGGCACAGACACAGCGCTCTCTCTCTCCTGGTAGGGGCTGCCCGAAGCCTCTCAGTGCTCCTCCACCCTTCCATCCTCAGGGGCCTTCACCTCCCCCTCTCTGTCCAAGGCCCCCTACCTCACGGCCACATGGCTTTTCCACTCCCCCCACCCAGGTGGCAGCAGCTGGGACAGGAGGAGAGACCCAAACTCTTCCTGCTGGAAACCCAAAGAGAGCTTCTCCTGTGAGAGCTCTGCTTTTTAACCCCTGTGTTCTCAGAGGTGTATCCAATACCCCAGTGGCCAAACCAGGTGCCAACATTAAAATCTGAACACCTATTGGTGGCCACAGCATATCCCAGAAAACCTACTTCCTCCCAAACCATGATAGATATCAGGATAACAAAATCATTACAGAATCACAGAATGGTTTGGGTTGGAAGGGACCTTAAAGAACATCTTGTTCCAACCCCTCTGCCATGGGCAGTGACACTTTCCACTACACCAGGGTGCTCAACTCCCCATCCAACCTGGCCTGAACATTGTCAGTGACAGCTTCTCTGGGCTGCCCATTCCAGTGCTTCACCACTCTCTGAACAGAGAATTTCTTCACAATATCTATTCTAAAACCTGCTCTCTGTGAGTTTGAAACCATTGTCCCTTGTCCTCTCACTACATGCTCTTGTAAATAAAAATTCTCCATCTTTCTTGTAGGCTCTTTTTGGGTACAAAAAGACCCTGATCAATTCACTCTGAACTCTTTCCTAGACTGAACAATTCCACTTCTCTTGGACTTTTCTTGTAGAGATCTGCTCTATCTCTCTTATCATCATGGTGCTCCATGCTCATATTTGATCAAGAGCAGCCCTGCTGTGAAGGACTTTGGGATTCTGGTGGATGAGAGGCTGGACATGAGCTGGCAATGTGCACTCTCAGGCCAGAAAGGCAAATGTGTCCTGGGCTGCAACAGAAGCAGTGTGGCCAGCAAAGAGAGCCAAGTCCAGCCTTTTTAATCTTTTGAACCTTCAAATAAAAATGTCTATACAATGCCAATAAAGCCAGCTGCTGCATTCCTCCACCACCAGCTAGTATTCCAATTCCTACACAAACTACTTCTCTTGTGAAGTCTTCTGACCACTAAACCTGATGGCATGAGAAATATTAAAAGATGTGCTGGGAGCTGACAAATTAATGTCCACTTCTGTCCTTTTCTAATTCAGGTTAATTATCCAGGACTGGTGTATTTCAAATGCATGGAATTCATCTTGTCTCATTTTAGCCATCTTTAAATTAGGTGGTGAAGTTATTAATCCAGTTCCCATACATAATCAGTAAAGCGTATGAGAGCTTCCATCAGAAAGTGATTCATGATGTCTGTCTGGAATGTCTTTTTCAGGAAATACTTCTTGTTCTCCATTGACTATAGAAAGAAGCTTAGGCAGCAAGGTAAGGAATAGCTGCCAATTTCTGAATGCTTAAATCAGGTGGCTAAGTCTGCACACCACTTTGAAGGGTTAGGCTGTACCAATGTGCCTTGCTAAGTGGGGTGTGTGACAGTGACAGTGAGCACATTGCAGTGCTGTAGAAAATTCTGTGAAATTAATCCAAACTGTGGTTTAATAGCAACTTGAATTCCTAGCTGGTTGTTGGTTTACACAATTTTGTCTCTACTGTGACAAAGTACAAATACCTTTTTGTTTGTTATCCCAAATATGCCACTCTCACACCTCAAACTCACTGAGGAATTGTATCCCCTCTGGTATCCATCCCCTTACCCCTGCACTTTTCCTGCAATAACTGAATCTCATAAGAGCATCATAATATCATTGTTGAGATCAATAAATTCAGTTGAATGGCACATTAACTTTCTTGTGAACTGAATATTAAGCAAATAGTTGTATTAGCTGCATTTGACAGTAACTGATAACATAGATATTTGCATAATTGGTAGCTAAGTGATGCCATAATAATCTGCTCTGCTCTGCTCAGTCCTGCTTTTATATAATAAAAGCAGAGTCAAACCCAATGCTCCACATATAATTTGAGCAAAACTACTCCTGCAAGTGCTCCCAAGACTGTTTTTACACAGAGCACTGTGTATGGGGTATTTATCTTTGCACATGACTACAAGATTTACGCCCCTCAAGTTGGTGTCCAGTTCCTTTCCTGAAGAAAAATCACTAAAAGGCAGATGCAAATTCATGTTGGGTGTCTCCAATTAACAGGGGATCAAGCAGAAGTGTCACATATCATATCCCTGGAGGGCTGCCTTCAGGACAACATTTGGGAAGATCCAGAGGAGCACATACCTGCAGCTCTTGCACTGAAGACCCAAAAAACAGACACAGAACTCCATGCACAGCCTCACCACTGATGAGCAGAGGGGAAGTAAGGGACTGAATTAAATTTTGAGTAGATGCTGTTCCTGAGAGCAAGGATGAAAGAAACACTGAGAGAAATAGAAATCAGAGGAGAATTGAATCATCAAAGGTATTCTGACCTGTTGCAACCTTAAAAGAGGCAACTTGGTTGAGCAAATAGAGAAGATGGACTAAAAAGCCACCACCATGACAAAAAACTACAATGTATTCTGAAATTTGATCAAAATTATTTATCATGCTTGGTGCAATCCATTAAGTGTTCTGCTTTTCAAGAGGGAAAAACAGTATATATGGTTAGTGGATTCACATGAAAACTACAACCATATTTTGGATTTTATGCTAACCTGGGTAAGCTGGATCAATAAATTGAGCTTCCTGTGATGATAGAGGGAAGGTGAAGCTTTCCACTAGCTGCTGGTGTTACTGGGTTGGTTTTATTATTATTAGACCTATACAGGATGGGGCAAGAGAGCAAAACGGCACATTAGACATCTAATCAACACTGTAAACCCAAATCCAACATTTCAAGCAGAGTGGGATCCATCTAAGCACCCTCCCATCCAGATGAATTATTAGAGGAATCTGATTTATGAAATTTCAATACATTCATTATGGTTAAAGAAATCCAACAACAGAAACTTCAAGAGTAGAATTAAAATGTAATCTAAACATCAGCCCAAATATTGCATAGCTTTAGTCATGACATTAATTTGCTAATAAATAAAGATGACTGAAAATAAGATTCTGGTTTCAAATGAAATTTTAATATTTTAGAGTTTGAGATTTATTTTCCATCCTGAACCAAGGAAAAAAGTAACAATTTTGAGTTTGATATGAAAATAAAATTTATCTTGCTGAGATTTTCATTTCTCTCCTTCCCCCTCCTTTTCTCATTTTTCTCCTCTTTATTTTGCATTTTAGAAAGAAGTAAAGGAAAGAATGGAGCAAAGGAAGAAGGAAAAAGGGAGAGGGGAAAGAGCTAAAGAGAGAGAATGGAAAGAAGAAAGAGAATGAGAAAGAAAAAGAAAAAAGAGAGAGAAAGAGGAATCCTTATTGTAAATTTTATTCATTTAATTCATCACTTTTTCTTTTCAAAGTATAAGTACACAGATAAAAATGTTAAAACAGTTTATGTGCTCCATTAGCTCATATGTACACACTGTATTTTGGGGTTATAAGCAGAAACAAGTTATTTGGGAGTAAAGGACAATGGATTTGCTTGAAACATTCAGTCTTCCAGCATATTTTCAAAATCCACATCATCAGGATAATTTTTGATGGAAAAAAAAAATCTGGTCATTCTGGAAGCTAATGTGAAATAGTATTGGGATAGATAAAAACTATTTTTTAGTAAATTTGAGACCCTTTTCTGTGACAATTATGAAGCTTATGCACACACACACATATCCATGTATCAATAAATCCAAGTTTCCTTTGCACGGATAAGTGTTGTACAACTTTATGACAACCTGGAGTTCAAGGTTTCAGGTAACAGTTTTATTATTGCCCTCTTTACTTCGGGGTGCTTGTTGCCATACTGCTCATCTGTTCCTGAAAAAACAACAGACCAGAGTATTAATCAAATATATTGATTTTTTTTTTCAAGAATCCCCTTTTAATTTTGAATATATGTGCAAGCCTCTTCTTTGTGTGCAGAGGCAGATTATTCATATTGACATGTATTTGTGGGGAGCATAGTTGGAAACCTAAAAGTTTTTGAATTAGACATTTTAATTAGATTAAATTGGTGCTGTTGTTAGATAATTAGGTACAGCTATATAGAATGCTTCTGAAAATAAAAGACAGATCTCTGTTGTGTTTGCATTGCACTGGCCTTTGATATAGATATCAGATTCCTGGAGGTTACAAATCAGCACAATGCACTTCAGCTGTTCTGTCATTTATAACCTAATGTTCTGATTCACTTCATGTACTGTCCTGCTATACTTACATGCACCTGCATAGTTTGCAGTCCCATTTCTTGACTGAATTTAGAAAGTAGTTCCTGTTATGATTTTTAAAAGATATATTCTTATTTCAACTCAGCACTTCAATCAACTCAGAACTTTTAGTTAATTCTTTGCATATTTTATACCATTCAATGTCTTTCTATACTGCACACAAGAGATGTGTGATATTAAGAAAGCACAATAATTACTTCTATCAGTTAACAATGTTATAGTTAAATGCCAGCTAAATTATTGAGAGATACTGCTTAGTGCTGTGGGGATAATCTAAACTGAAATACTGGAAAATGCTGTTCCCACCTATTCTTCACTGACAGATTTGTTCTTTTGCAAAGTAGATCCATTATGATCCTGATCCAAACTGAATGGCCTTACCTTCATCAAATAAAGGTTGGGGGTTTTAAAAGCAAACAGGTAGGAACAGGTAAACACAGAGAGATGAAATAGAAACCAATATGAGTCAAACCTACCAGAAACTTAGAAGAGATACAAGAGAATTTTACGCTTTAGAATACTGCTAAAACAATTTTAAGAAACTACATGGTCTTTCTAGGATTATGACTCAGTTAATAGCCCAAATGCCTCAAGTAAAGAGTTACATCAATAGTAAGTGACCTCTAGCACTAATGTCATATTTACATCTTCACTCTCTGAGCTCCTCTGTGGGTTTGCATATGAACTTCCATCACATACCATTGTACATTTTTTGCTCCAATAGTTTTTCAAACACATTTTATCTGGTCTGTCTGGCATCATAAATATATGGGTGCTTAAGTTAAGGATAATTATTATAGCTTAATATGTTTGTTTACTAAATACTTTTATTACAAGATGATGGAGGGGAAAAAAACCTGACAGTGAAATACAATAATAGGTTAAATCCAAGCCAAGTCTATAATAAAATAAAACAGCATTTTATAGCCATTCACTGCTTTGGTCCAGCTGGTATGAATTGAGATAACTCCGTTGATGCCAATTTATAGCAGATAATGAGCAATTTCAGTCTTTCAAGCAAAGAAGAAAGAGAAATGAGATGTGGAAAATGAAGGAAAGATGACTTTTAGGATATAATATGTCAGAAAAAAAGAAAGGCAAAGTCCAGGAACTTGATACAGATGACAGTGGCATCTGTCAGTAGAAAGTTCTTACATAGTTTCAAGGTGCCCTGCCGAGGTGCTGTGGTGAGTGCCAACAACAGAACACCCAGGGGTAGCTGTCATTTATGAAAAAGTACTCATATCCCAAATAAGAAACAGAGACCATATGTTATTATATCTACAAAGGACTTCTCTGCATGGGCAGGTGTATGGATATGTGTGTTTATGTTATTCCGGTTTAAGGGCAGAGATTTTGGAGAACTGCATAATTTTTTCCAGACTAGGACCACAACCTAAATGGAAACTTGCCATAAAACACTCAACTAATATTAAATAACATAGGTTTTCATCTAATGTAAATACTGTAATCTAAACCACTTGAGGATGTGAAATGCTGTCTCTAGAACTGGCAGCTACTTTCCAGATTGATAACATTTTAAAATCTATGCATGAAAGGGAGGAATGAGGAATTAGTAAGGTCAATTTGAATCTTCAACATTTCCTTTTGATACACTGATGGAATGAAGGACTGCTGAAATATAAAAACATGTCAAAATCTATTATTTTTGTGTTTTTTCTTAATAATTCTTTATATTCAAAGCATACTTGCAAATAATTCTACCAATTGCAAAGAGTTTCTAGCTAAGTACTAAAATACATAATCTGTGTTCATGAGTGTGCTGTAATTGTCCCACCACTGTATTGTCATTGTGTGTGATGAAATTATAAGTGAAGGCAAACAACAAAGTAGTTCAAGCAGTTATTAGAAATTCAAAGAAAATTTGTCTTTGATTATTACAGGCAATTGCAAGTCACCCATGGCCAGTGATAAAATTTTCCCTGGGCAGCCCTTATTATCCTTCATATTAAGTTTAATAACAATCTGTGTGTACTAAGTTATGAGATTTATTTGATTTAGGTGGACTTCCTAATTCACTTAGACTTATGTACTCATTGGTCATTAGAATATTTCACAACGGATGAAGCTCAGTCTGGCACTTAGCAATTATAGAACGTATTACCAGGGTAATTCATATTATTTCTATTTCAGCCCTGTCTTTTTTCCCATTCATTATGATTTCATCTGTCATGATCTGTCCGATGTTGCTTTTCCACTGTGACCCCACTCATACCTGGCAGCTTCATGACCATGGAGGGAAACCTTTGTGTTGTAACACGACACATTTAAAACTTCTTAGTTCAGCTTTTTAAGGTAACTACTAGTACATAACAAAAAAACAAATTATGTTTTGTGTTAACTTCACTAGTGCAATTTAGAGCTTTTACAAGGTGATTTGCACAAAAATGGAATATCTGCTTTATACTAGAATTGGACTCAAAAGATCCCAAATCAACAAACCTTGTTACCCAATCATCTCCTGAGTACTCATATTAATTTTCAGGAGGCTCAGAGATATGGCAGGGATTTAGAAAAAGTGTTTATTTATCTAAAATTCCATAACAGAAATGGATGTCTTCATTGTTTTATACTTATTTTCTTTTTAATACTTTCTTATTACATCAAGAAAAAGTAAAAAAAATCTAGCAAAATAATCAAACATTTCCTTTATCACTCTTTTTTCTTAAATAATGGATCTTGAATAGGTGAAATAGCCACATCTAGCAAAAATTGTGAAAATGATCTGTAGCTTAAAGAATATAAGTGGTATTAAAAAAACTATGCAAGGAAAAAATATCAAATGAAATTCTCCAACAAGACCGAATACTGAAAACAGCACATAGAACGTATACATGTGATATGACAAAATACATTTTACATTTTGATGGATACTAGTTGAACAAAAATCAGTTTAAAAAGCCTTAAAGCGAGAAAAAAAAGAGGGTCAGATCACAAATAATTAATTAAAAGCATGAAGGAGAACCCAGATCAAATCCCAAAGCAAGTTTTCTCTAATTAATTTAATCAGACATGTTCATGACAAAGGAAACATGGATTTCATTACTCGAGGGCAGTGAAGGCTTAATTTCCTATCCGGTGAAGTCAGTGAAACCTTTGTTATTACCATAAGTAAAGAAACAGGAATTTGGAGTTTACATTGATAAACTGCATACCCTTTTTCCTTACAGAAGGACTAAAACTCTTGGTTCTTTAACAGTGTGTAGGAAGATTTAGCTCTGGAAAAAGGGTTGAAAACAACTTGGTCCAAGCAGAGGGAAATCTCACAACATGCCCAGAGGCCAGCAGCAGGAGATGTTACCTCTCAGTGTCTGCAGTTCTGCAGTGCTACACGGGGCATGTCATTGAGAGATTTAAAGTGTTTCTACATCCATTTACAACATGTGATATCTTCAAACTATGTATGCATTTTATTTCGGGATTTTTCCAGCCAGGGATTGATTCTCTTTTCTTAAATACCTAAAAAGTCCATGGTAATGCAAACTCTCCCCACATTTTTGTTCTTATTTTTTAGAAAAAGGAAAAAAAAAAAAATCCACAAACCCAAACAAAAACACTGCAAAATCCCCAAACCCCCCAGATTAAAAAAAAATCCCACAAGGTTTAAAACATTCATCAAAGCCAAGGAATCAAAATTTCTATTAAACAGTAATGGGGCAAAAAGCATAAAAAGCTCAGGAAAACAGGAGTGACCACCTGGAAGGGAGAAGAATAATATTCCCAATGTCACAATCCCCCATTCCCAAAGTATACAGTCCCAATCCTCCTGCTGTGGACAAGGATAAGGTGAAAATATTTGCTATAAGAAGAGTTTTTATACATTATAATTAGTTTTTGTCTGTAGCTTGTAGAAATAGAAGAAGAAAAACTCACTAAGGTGAAAGCAGCTGTGTACTTTAGGATCAGGGATACTTGTTTAAACAAAGAAGAAAACTAAATTTTCTAGCAGCAGAAACAGTCAAAGTCTCTGGAACAAAATTTCCATTAAAATAATTACTAGGAATAAATCAATTAAAGATGCAAATAAAAGATATGGGGCTCTTTTCTTCAACATATCAGATTAATGAGATGACCATTTTAGAGTCAGCAGCCTTTGCTTCTGTGATATAGTGATCATTGATACAACTTTTTCCCATACTGTTCTGATGCCATTTCACTAATTATACTGCTCTGTTCTTCACTGCTTTTCCTGATCTTTGCATTTTTTGTTGAATAAGTGTGGTTACAGAGTTATAAAGTGGAATGATATTATAATTTTATTCTCATGCATTTTGCATAATTGAATAAAAGTCTGAGCTTCATTCTCATAATTAATTACTCCCTGACCACTTTTTGCATTCTTTCTATTTTTTTTTTACATTTATTTGCAAAAGAAAAGATATAATGGGTGAGTACTTCAGAGTCCTTTTCTTCTTTTCTCCACTCTTAAAGGGATTTCCTTTCACTTCCATGAAAATTAAATGAAAGAATACTTTGCATTTCAGTGACTGGGATTTAAATCCATGCTCTTCCTCTTTCTCTCTGTATATATATATGTGTGTGTTTGTGTGTGTGTGTGTTTACTTATAATTATAAATCTAATTAATTGCATTAAATATTTTGCCCCACACAATAGAAGAAAAAAGCATAAAATATTAAATACTTTCTCCTTCTGTGAGAAATATCTCCCACCAGATGGCCTCTAAACACAACTGCAAAAATTAGTAAATTCAAGCATTTATCATTTATGTGAAAAAGAAATGTAAGTATTCAAATTTTTTTTACAAGAAGAGTAAACTGAGTCAGTGGAAATTTAAGCAAAAAAACATCTCAATCTCTGCCTTAAAACAGAGCTTCATCAGATGTAAGAACAATTTTTAAAAGCATTGGTTCATGTGGAATGTTTGCGAACAGTTTAATTCTGGTGTGTGCTTTCAAGATTGTTTTACCACTGCAGAAATATTTTGAGCCTCCAAATGGAGTTATTGTTATGGCAGACACAAGCGCTCAATTTAATCCCTCTGCACTTGATTAAAAAGAAAAAATAGAATCTTAGTTGGTGTCATTGTTTTCCTGTCATTATAGACAAAGAAGTTTCCAAAAATCAAACGAACTTCATATTTTAGTTGCATCATGAGATCTGTCTCTACTGAATAGCAAAGAGGAGCAATGAAACTCCAAGCCTATAAACCTCATTTACATGTCTTGAATTAATTAAATCTATCCAGAGAAAGACATAGAAGGTGTAGCTCAAGGGACAGCTAAATTAAATAAACAGGTGATAATTTTCAGATACTGATCCTCATGATAAAAAAAATTCACAGACTTTGTGACAAAGGGTAATATTCAACCATACAAGCCATTTTAAATCTCTAATCATTTATTCATCCATTTTATATATTCTCTGTGATATAACGGTCAGTGTAAACCAATGTAACTCTCAATTTTTGCAAAGTTATCTTAATTCTAATTTACATCATTTGAATGATATAAATTATTTTAATAAAGACCAAAGTAAAATACTATTTTCAAATAATTTTGGTCAATATAGTTCAGTCTGATACTTTCTTTGGTTAGATCCACCTGCTTAAAATTTTCTTTGCATATCAAATCCAGACTCCGTGTTTAGATACAAGTTTCAATTGATCCTGAATAGCTTTTAAATCAAGACCAGGTGTGGGATTCATTCTCTCCAGATTTAAAAGGGGAAAGGTTAGGATCCCAGGAAAAGCCAACATTTGTCCCTCTCTGAGAGAACAGAGAGCACAGTTCTGTCAAATTGTGACAAAACCTATCTAAAAATAAGAGCCTGAAACTGATAGGATGAATCCTACCCACTGAGGGGAAATCAGCTGCAACAATTGACAGGGTAGAGATGTGTTTCTAAGCTCACTATCTAAATTCAAAATAAAGTCAAGGAAGAATTGGAGTTTCAAATATTTGTTCTATTTCACTGTGTCATGGACAGCTACAACACGGAGTTCGCTTGCTCCCTAATAATATCCATTTTTCTCCACTGTCTGGTGGGGCTGGATTTACACACGCTAGTCAGGTAGCTGGTTAGGTGTCTAGATTACAGATGTCTATATTGGTCAGATGAGACTTATCCTTAGTTCTTTAAAGTTCTGGAACTAATAAATAATAATCAACTGATTTCAGATCTGATTCAAATAGTAAATCAGAAAATTTTCTGTTTTCCAGCCGTGTTGCAGAAGCTTCCCTGCAGTCATTCCTTTGTTGTAGCACCCTTGCACAGTTCCCTTATAGTCACACATGGAAACAGCTACTGGTGGAGTTGTGGATTTACATGGCATATTAAAAACATGTTTCCCTGACTTTCAGGAGAATCTGAACTGATAAGCAGTTACCCTGCTGCCATTTGCAAACAGGAGAGAAGAGGAGAGTTTTGTAAATACAGCTGAGAACATTTTAACCATGACACATATACCTGCCCTCTAACTGAACCACACATTCCTTAAAAACTCTTGTGAGTGCAGGAGCATTTGAACAGGGGGGGATTTATATTTAATTAATGAAATCAACTCTAGTTAATTAATAACAATTTGGGAGCTGGAATTTTCAGGAAGGAGACTAGATTTCATATATTTTATTTCAGGAAAATATGCCTGATTTAGTTTCATGCTAAGTTCAAGTGATTGATCCTTAATGTCAAATAACTACTCAGTTTATTGTAGTTAAAATAGTAGTTTTCAGTGTTGTCCTGGTTTCAGCTGGAATAAAGTTAGTTTTCTCTTAGTAGCTGGTACAGTGTTGTTGTTTGGATTTAGTATGAGAACAGCATTGATAACACACTGATGCTTCAGTTGTTGTCATAGAGAGCTAGACCGAGTCAGGGACTTTTCAGCATCTCCACACTCTGCCAGTGGACAGGTGCACAAGAAGCTGAGTGCGAGCATGGCCAGAATGGCTGACCCAAACTGCCAAATTGCACATAAGAAACATTTTCAGAGACTTTAGTATGTTGTAAGTCAGAACCTAACAAAACAAGGAACTTCTGAGAGCAGTGGTAAATCTCTGCACATAAATGAAGTGGCTAAGATGGAACTGAAGTATTTTCAGACATCAGTAAGCAATTCATGCACCTAGTAAGTAAGAGAGGTCAAGTTAGCTCAAAAACATATTTTATATTGAGAGAGTAAACAAACAGAAAACAAATCAATCCCTTCTACCTTACATCTCTATGAATGTTCTTTTATAGTCTCCAGGCTTTGAGTATCCACAAATCTTCACATCAGTTTAAATAGCACATAAAAGAATAAAAGTAGTTTAATATTCTAAAGAGGAATGTAGAGCAGTTCTGTATGGGGATGTATTTTATTAGAACTGCACATCACATGCTCATGCTTATTTCAGTTATCTGCTTTCTCTGAAAAATAAAATTTAAAAACATCATTGATAAAAATTCTCATTATTTGGGCTGACATTAAGGTATATTTTTAACGATGTTTAAATAAAGCTGCATCCACCCTAACATAGAGTGAGATAGCATACTAACCTTTTTTCTTTTTAATCTTTCTTGAAAATATGCATTGTGAATGTTAATAACAGCCCAGAAGTTTTGAATGTCCAAATGAGGAAAACAGAGCTAGTGAAGGGTTTGGCAAACAATTTGTGTAAGGAGAGGCTGAGAGGACTGGAGTTGTTTAATCTGGAAGAAAAGAAGGCTAAGGAGGGACCTTATCTCTCTTTCAAACTCCCTGAAAGGAGGTTGTGGACAGCTGGGGGTTGGCCTCTTCTCCCAGTAGCAAGTGACAGGAAAACAGGAAATGGCTTTAAACTGTGCCAGGGGAGCTTTCCTGATATTCAGTATCAGGGTAAATTTCTTCACTGAAAAATTGGTCATGCATTGGAACAGGCTGCCAAAGGAAATGGTAAAGTCACTGTGTCTGAAGGTGTTCTAAAGGCAAGTGCATGTGGCACTGGGAAACCTGGTTTAGGGGTAAACACAGTAGTTCTGGGTTAACAGTTGGACTTGATGATCTTTGAGGTCTTTTCTTACCTTAAAGATTTTATGATCGTGTGAATGTCAAACTCATGCAATGTATGGCATTACCTTCCAGAGTCAATTTCCTCTAAGCAGTTATAACTCCAGAAAAAAAACAAACAAACAAAACCCGAAATCCCCAAACACTTAAGTGTCTAGAATATCCAGGAGAGAACACAGAGAGAACTGGTAAAGTGCCATTAAAACAAAAATATGGAATCTTTAATGGTGGCAGCACACATTGAAGCCAAATGTTCAATGCCACACAGAATCAGATGAAAAATGAAATACTTCAGATACTCCTGGTTTTTACTTTTTACCATTGTTTTCTTCTAATGAGCCAGCAAGGTAAGTTTAAAGTCTAGCTGAAGGGTCTAAGAAACAGAAAAAAGAGGACAGTATAAAAAAGGATCTGCTATCATGACCAGCAGCAGAGGAGCCTGCAGTTGTGCTAATTTGGCATATTTATCTTTTTTTCTTATATTGTGGTTTGTAATTTCCAGTGTAGAGTATGTGGGAATTTTGTGTAACGTTTGCAACTTGTTTCCTGGTAACTGAAGCCACTGACAGACATTCACTTCAGAATCTGTTAGGTTAAAAGAGATTACTGTCTCTGTCCCTGCTTTGCTGTCTTTCCCCTTCATATTACCAATCCTGCCAGTCAGCCTGCAAAAAAGTACATGATTAAATTCAGGCAAAATTACTTAGGTTGACTGCAATGGCTGGTTAGTCTCAAAAAAACCTGGTAATTTTATCAGTTAATTAGAAAGCATTTAAATAAATTAGTCCGTAGATGTTGGAGGGATGTAGCCTGTACCTATTGAGCAGTAATGAGTAGTCAAAAATGATGGTCTTTTCTTGTGTCACAGCTCTCTCCAGGGCAGTGCAGCTGTCTTCCACCTGAGTACCCTTAGCAGCTCAACTGAGGAAGAAAAAGTTGCGGGCAATATGAAAACCTTCTCAGTGTATTCTTATCTAAGTTTTGGTTGCACTGGCAAGAGATAACATGCTACTAATAAAACACACACACAGACACACACAGACACACACAGACACACACAGACACACACATATATATATATATATATATATATATATATATATATATATATATAAAATACTATTAAGAAATTTTGGAGGCCCAGCAGTTTGGGGATATTAAAGAAGTAGAAGAAACAATCCCTGGTGATTAGAAATAGTAATGTGTAAGTAGTGACCTAAATGTAAAAGTCTTTTGCTGACTTGTTCCTTGGGGTGCAATCTTTGACTCACCAAAGGCGCCTTATTGCCATTTAAGAGGCCATAGGGCAGCTCCTCATGGAGCTGATAGCCAGCTATGAGTACATTGAGCTAAAAATTCCTTTTCTATATGTTTGTAAAAGTCTAGCTTCATTGAAGCTGGCTCTCTTTACCAGCTGGCTGTCATCTTCTAATAACATGCTGACAATGAACGAGTGATGGCAAGAGCCTTTTGGCAGCATAATTAATGCATTGTGTGTATGGGGCACGCTACATCTCACACAAAGACAAATAGGAAGACTCTGTCTCACTGCAAAGTAGTTGGAATAGTCAAGTGTGAACAAATATAATTTAAATTAAAATGGCATTAGAGTGAAAATCTGTATGAGGTAGACTAAATAGCTGTAATAAACACAATGGAAAACAATTCCCATTTCCCTTACTTGCTTCAAGATCTGTGTTACAAAACTGGGGCCAGACTTGGCTTTCCCACTCCTGAGAAAAGAGAGGTGTTAGTGGAGTGGCTGTAATGTTGATGTTGGGTTAATTCACATTACTGGAATTTCCAGCTCCACTTATAAAGAGTTTAGAAAAAACAGAAAATGTTGAACAAGGGAAAAGAAAGGGTGAAGAAAAGAAAAAATGGTGCCACTCACAAGTAGCAATGTCAGCACCAGTTTTAGCATCAATAGGTCCCCAGATCTCAATGTGAAAAGACCAAAGAGCTTAATAGCAAAGGATGAAATGGACTCTATTCAAGATTCTTATTTAAGGCAGAGAATAAAGGTGTTGCTTTTAAATATCTGTATGTAACTGAAATAAAAACTGTGTTACTAAGGAGAATTTCAATTTTGCAGACATATTAAAGGTCTCACACAGACAGTAGTTAGTCATTAGAGTTCTTGAATGCATGTACATACAGGTAGGTTCTTTTTCCTTTTTCTTCCTCACTGGAGGTGTCATGTTTAACACAAACCAGCTCTATTTTGGACTTCATTATATGGATAAAGGTGAATTAATTGCTGGATTAGTATCTGTCTGTTGCTTAGAGACTGGTGATTATAACCTGCTTATATTTAATAAAAGAAGATAAAAGATAGTCCAAATCACCTTTATTTTGTTTCACTGATTGTAAGATGGTCCTGACCGCCACTTCCTAGGAAACCACCAGCTTCCAAACTAGTGATTAGCTTGTCTCTATGAATTATATGTGGCATTTCAAACAAGCTCAGTTTCCAAGCAAAGGAGAATTTAATGGAAAGAAGAAGGAAAAAAAAAAAGGAGGAAACATAGTATCTGAGTATCTCTGCCCAACCTCATCTAGTGAAAGGTGTACCTTTGGAATTAGATAATCCTCAAAATCAATTCCATCCCAAACCATTCTATGGTTCTATGATTGTATGATTGAAAATTTGAACTTTATGAACTGAGTTTTAGCTGTGACTATTTTACTATTTATTTCAGAGATACTGATTCAATATTTGTAAAGACAATTTTTTTCTAGCCCTTAACCTGTCCTAGTGGATAAATTAGGGCAATACATAGAAAATAAAAATCAATATCTATCAAAAGAAATAAAAATATAATAATTGATGTAAATTAGAAATCACCAAAAGTAAATGTATATTTAAAAAGCTAAGCTATAAAAGGAAAAATAATGGTTCAAATAAAAAAAGACTATGCAAATGAAAAACACATTCTGAAGATAAGTCTACCAGTATTATGAATACTTTTTAAGAAAACATTGAAATTTTCTTCTGTATTTGGAAAAAAGACCAAACCAAACCAAAATACCTACTATTGAACCACAGGTGAAAAATAGGTAATTTTGAACTATTGGTTACTGGAGAAGTCACTATCTGTCTTCGTTAAAACACAATGACTCCAAAATGTGTACGATTTTTAGGGAATTTTTTAAGCATATCTCTGGATATAGAATTAGATATTTATTAAGGGATATAATAATAGAACATTACAAAACCCTGAAGAAAATCAATATTTTCCCAGTATTCAAAACAACAACAAAAAGAGTAGGATGACTTGGTGATTATAAGTCAGTTAAAGTAAGGAAAGGTATCACTTAATGTTTGTATTAAATAGACAGAACAATTAAAAGACAGGACTGGAATTAATAAGAGTAAAAAACAGCTTTCTAGAATAGAGGTTTTGTGAAAAAGACACTGGGAGGATGCTGGCTGACACAGTTAGCCATTCACAGCCTCTCCTGACAGAGCCCAACCTGCAGAGCCCCCATCCCAACTTACTGACATGGACACACACTACAGCATTACAGCAGTCCACTGATTTTTGTGGTTTTTTTGTTGTTGTTTTTGTTTTTGTTTTTCTTTTTATTTTTTACTCTAGTGCAGAAAAACTTTAAACTAATTCCTGGCTGGAATTTGGAGGCAGAGAAATAAAAAGTAGAAATCCAGACCTAAGCTGCTAACATCAAAAGATGATGAACATTCAGAAGGAACTGCCTAGTGTTGATTTCCTACCTGCTGATGCCTTGAAAGCATGCATGGGTAACTGCCTGGAAGTTAACTAAATATTCCATTAGTCTAATACCAAATGTAAGACCCTGTCCATGGGTGAGTGAAACTTAATGTCCTGTGTGGAGTGAGATTTCATTAAAATATCACATGCTCTTTCCTAATGCTTGGATTTGCAAGTAATGGAATTGAACTCTCCTTGTTTTATTCTTTTAACTTTAAAAAAGAAAAAGGGAAGAGAAATAAAATATTGTCCAGGGAATGATAAGGGTAGCAAAAGAATGGAAAAATTTATAAGTACTGTTTGAGTGGGCAGACCAGGCTGTCTGCCTGTATGTGTGGATTTCTCTCGTGTTCCCTCCTTCTGAGTCTTGTTTTGATAGTTGAAAGTTCAAGCAGTGAAACACACTGTCAGACTAAAACCATTTGTCACTGAAAGCCAGCACTGGGCTGTGTACAGATTCTGGGTCTGAGTCATGTCTTTTCTTTTGACAGGGATGTCAGTGCTATTTGTCACAGACTTGTTTATCTGCCAGATCTGCTATCCCGGGTCGGCACACAGGAGCAGCAGCTCACTCCACTAACACTGTCAAATTACCCTCAGCAGAAAGACATCCAAGCTGAGGCCTTCATAATTTTTAATGTCAGTGAGACAGGATCAGAAGGAGCAATTTGGCAAGTCCTACAGGAAGATTCAGAATGCTAAGGCATTTTAAATGGTTTTAGTCTTTGTTTCAAAGACAAGGCATCAGAAATGACCATTTTGATCTTTGCTGTATTTTTATGTTTTGGCACATCTGATGAACAACTCATATTTGGCTGCTAAACTGTGCCTTTTGGGGCTGAAAACTAATCCTTTCTTTAATCTTCATGTTAACAGAGATCTGAATTGCAAATGTAGCCATAAATGGTTGGACCTGGTCCCATTATTGGGTTTACAAATATTAATGCAGGGATTTTTTTTTTTTTTAATCTAAAGATTGAAGGATTTAAGAAAGGATTTATGTAGTTCTCTTGTTCTTCAGAATATTTTGTTGCATTTCAAACATGAATTACACAAACAAGGGCAGAACACATCAGAAGCATACTGTAAAGTAGTATTACAAATGCTTCATTTGAACTGGAAAGAGATTACTATGCTAATATTAGAAGAGTGGGGTGAAGAGTAGATAAATATTTCAGATCCAGTTTCTTGATAAGCACTATTATCACTAAGGATTAGTTTAATTTGAGAGTATATTGTAGCAACTACTCATACATTCCAAAGTTTCCCAAATACCGTAGAGTTTTAATGCCAATAGAGTCTGAAGATTAGAATTTTTGAGTGCTGAATAGTACGAGTGAAGTGGATAAAACCAAAATGATATTTCCTCTCTTTTCGCACAAGTGTACTTTAATTTTGGTACCAAGTTTGAACTAGAAATATTTTAAAGCTCTAATGGCTCAGAATTCCAGAGTGGTTGTGGACTCCCCATCCCTTAAAGTGTTTGAGGCCAGTCTGGATGGGGCTTTGAGCAGCCTGATCTAGTGGGAGGTGTTCCTCACACAACAGGGGGTTTGGAACTACCACATCTTTGAGGTCCCTTCCAGCATAAACCACTCCTCGACTCTATGCTTTTCCTCTAATAACCTTTTATCCCACATTCCCATTTTTGGCTCACTTTGCTCTTCTTTTTCCCTGAATTACCAACAGAGAAAAGTGGGAGAGGCAGGAGGTATATGACTTGAGCTAGCTGAAAGATGAGGTGAATAGATCAGATATTCCTTTCCTACAAGCCCCAAATCCTCTTTCTGTGCAGAGAAAAGACAGAACAGAACACTGAAGTATTCCTATTTCTGTATCCCTATTTCCTCTATGGTCTTAATGTCCCCAGCAAGACTGAGGGAGCAGAATGCAATTTGTGGGAAATAAAGCCCATCTAGAATTCTGTAACTCTGAGACGTCTAAGAGTAACTTTGTTCACGCTCAGTGAAGTCAGTCAGACTGCACAGGTGGAACTCAAGGTACAAATTTTGCATAGCCCTTAGATTTGTCTCAGTTTAACAACTGAGAATTTTGGGGTTTCACTACATGTTCTTGGCAGCCAGGCTGTGAAGTGCAGGTGTTTCCTCAATTTTTTCAGTCAGATGAATTTCTTTCAGGTCTGTATTGTTAAAAGAACACTAGATGTTTCTATACTTGCCATTTATTTTAATGACTGATCTTAGTTTTTCTTTAACATCTCTCCCACTCACCCCTCTCTCTTAGGAATTCAGAAGAAAAATGTAAGTTTTATGAACTTCCAAATAAGTATGAACAAGTAACAATATATCCCTTTTCCAATCCAGTATGTTAACTGACTTAAGTTGAAGCACTTGTTTTCATGTGATTCAGAATGCAGCCTAGTCCCTTATCATAAACTTCACACAAATCTGCCAATGAGATTCATTATAAAGGAATAAAAAAAATATTTAAATAGTAAAAATTTTGCATTTATTTATATGATAACTTCTGATGGGGAAGTTTTTTTCCACTTTTATTATACTGATCTTGACTGAGGTAAGGAGGACCACGGAATTTGGACTCTGTATGTGCCGTAATGATCTGGGGTATTCAGCAATGAAGGAAAAGTTTTCTGGTGTACATTTTCATCTTCAACCTTAGGAAATTTCCAAATGAAACCAAGATAAGGCATTCCCAGTCAAATTTTCCTTGGCATGAATAAGCATTTTCTGATGTATTGGAAAAAAACCACAAGCAACAAAACAAAACACCCACAATAAAACACAAAACAGGAGCAAGAAAACAATTGCTGAAATCTTTTCTTAGCAAACATTACTGCACTGGCCTCTAGTAAGCTAAAAATCCTGCTGAATTTTCTTGCAGAGGAAGGACGGGAATACAAAAGTGCCAAGGGGAGATAGAAAGAATTCCAGTGCTGATTATCTCTTTAGTGTAGGGCAGAGCTTGCATGAGGGAATGGTAATGGATCTTCGGCCTTTTTTCTTTGTTTTCAGCCAGCAGCCTAGCCAACCTCAAAAGGTAATGCTGACACATATTAGGAGTGTCAGACACTTCTGATAGCACATTCCTGGCATGAGTTGTCTCAGGAATTACAGACATTGCTGCTGACTGCTAAAGACTTATAATAGACATCATCATGTACCACAGAGGAACTATGATGATTAATAAGTCTTTTACTCAATTGTTCTTAAAATCCATGTTGATTAAATTGTGGTTTGAGTTCATAAGAGGGCAGCTGGGCATGACCATTATTAGAAGAAAGAAGCATGAGAACCTGAGGAAGTGTGAAGCTTTGCAAAGCTCTGGCTAGGACACATGGAGCTCCCTTCCTCTTTTCTGGAATGGTTCAAGGCCAGGTTGGATGGGGACCAATTAGCTCTAATGAGTGGCATCCTTGCCCATGGCAGGGGGATTGGAAACCAAATAATCTCTAACGTGTCTTCCAACATAGAAAATTCTGTGATTTCATATCAAGCATTCTTTTTTCATAAGCTCTTTGTAAGAGTAAAGACAAGCAAAACAGAAACAATTTTAAGATCATTAACCTTTGAGCACAGATTGAAGCAGGAAGAAAAGGGGGATTATTTTCTTGAGAAGTGCTATTCTGAGCATTGTGGCTTTCTGATGCTCTGCCTTGTAAAGCGTTGTTGGGTTTATACAAGGAACAGTTCATGCTGCATACTTATCCAAACCAGAAAGGTATGGAAATGAAAAGCAGCACAATTTATTCTTTGCTGTATTTTTGTGGTATTGCACCTCTGCCAACAGAGAGGACGTGGGACATCACTCACAACAAGCACAACTAGAGTGCCTATAAGTCCAGACAGGTAAAATCATAAATGTTGTGCATTATCATTATTGAATTTCTCAGATTTCTATTGAATCAAAGATCTCTGTGTTACACTTGTTTACTCCACATGGATGTGTTCACATTCAGAAGTCAGCTATTATTAATAGCATTATTCTGCTGCTCAGGGATGGACTAAGATTATTTGGGTCCTCTCTGAGCATCCTCAGTGCTCAGGAGATGCTCCAAGTTCGCAACACCTGCTGTTTCAGCTGGTCTTCCAGTTCTCATGTTGTAGTTATAGACTGTCCAGAACTCTTTGCTTCAGCCAACAATTGTAAATCCCATGGCATCTTCTGAGAATATTGTTAATAAAATTAATAAATTGTGTAAGGACAAGTGAAAAAAAAAAGCCAAAGAGGTCACAAAAAAGGCAGCCAACACATTAACTGCAGTTGTGTGACACTGTAATGTAACAAAGTCAATAAGGTACAAAACCTGAGTGCTCATTTTATAAGCAAACTCTTCCTTGTAATTAAACCAATAGAGCAGAGAGACTCAGCTATGGTGATCTGTGACCGTGGATACACCGGTGCTGGGGATGTCAGTCAGCTGTACACAGCTGCAGAAAGCATTTCTGAATGAGGGCTCTGATGCTCCTTAACAACAAGTTTCTGCTTGCCAAATCCACTATGCCTAGCAAATCCCTGCTAGCAGAAAAATCCTTTATATGAACTGAGGCCCAATGCAGTATGAGGTTGTCACTCACATACTGATTTGAAGGGTAAGAAATACCGAAAAGGAGGAAACCTGAAATGTTCTAAAATACTGCTGAACTATTTGCACCCATTCATCACGGACATAAGCAAGTACTCAGGGATGAAGACTGCCCTCACTGAGAACAGAGAGAAGGCTCAAATGAATAACAGAGAGGTTTGTGTTGGAAGGAACAGTAAAGATTCCCTTCTTCCAGCTCTCTGCCATGGGCAGGGACACTTTCCACCAGAACAGGTTGCTCCAACCCCCATCCAACCTGGCCTTGGATGCCTCCAGGGATGGGACATCCCCATCTTCTCTGGGTAACCTGTGCCAGGGCCTCACCACACTCACAGTAAAGAATATCTTCCTATTGTCCAAATGAACTATCATAAAGTTTTCTCCACTGTGAATGACAGGCTAAACTTTTCTAATATTTCTTTCTGCTTTAATAGGAATGGGGGAATTTTCTGGCAAGAAGACCCAAGATTATGATTATGTCTCTATATCAGGTCAAGGAAATTAATTTCGAAATGCCAAGACCTGTTTATTGTACCTGTTATATAAATCCCTTGGTATCAATTGAGTTCACCTGGGATGAATGTCAGTCATAAAAACAAAGCTATTAAGGATGCCTTTGTCATATTGTCAAAAGTAAGGCTGTTCTGTCTCAAAAACAGGCTCATAATACAAAGTCTTTTCTTTGTTAATATTCAATCTTTTGATGAAGGGACTTGTTTGGAAACCTGTTCTAACTATGAATTTAAGGAATGAGTTTTTAGCTTTCATTTATTGTCCTAACAATGAAAAGCAATGGATTTCCATAGAACGTTGACTATAAGCTATTTAAGGACATCAAGCTTCAGTTTAGAAACCATCTCATATTTAGTTACATTTTCCTGGTCACAAAATACTTGCATGACCTGTATAAGCCTTGTTGGCCTGTTCTTGTGTTTAAGCTGAACTACAGACTACAGTTTCTGAAGTCCCAAGGAAAAAAAACAGAGGGTTTGCCTGACAGAAACAGAACAGGATAAAGGCTTTACAAAATTAAGTATTTCTGTGGAGGTTTTAATAATTGATTCCTAAAGAGCCTGAATCAATATTTCTCTCATATTATTCATTAACTCTAATGAATTGCAAAATAATAACTGACATCATGTTTATAACCTTAAAGTGTAGCTCAGAAGATGGCTATTTAAAACATATACAGTATAAAATACACTGTTATGCTGGCATAAACAAGATCTCTATGCATTCAAAAGAAGGAAGTACTGAGATGTTTGGTTTTGGTTTTTTTGTTTTTGTTTTTGTTTTTTTGGTTTTTTGTTTTGTTTTGTCTTGTTCTGTTATTTTAATCTTTTTAACAAAATGCATAATTGAATTGTGGTAGCTATTTTCAGAAGACACCATATTACTCTAGAGAGAGATTATAAAAATTAATGGAGGACTAGTTAATTAAAGAAATATTGAACATATTTGGCCCAAGAACTTCCTAAATTTCAGGCTGCTAACAAGCAGGGTGGCAGTCAGGAGTAGGATTTATTCCCTATTTCCCCATATCCTCTACTCTTTCCTTATTCAGCCACTATTTCTAGAGAGGGACTGTCTTGTTCACATTTCTGGATCAAAATAAACACCTTACATACAGATTTAAGAATTTATGGTTACTGGAGTAGACACTGAGGTAGTGTAATCAAATACAATAGTTGCTACAGGACAGTTTTGATGACACAACACTTTTAGCTAGTTACAGAGTTAAGAGTGATAAAATCTTTCTAGGATCTATACATTCTTCTGTGGTGTTATGCTCACCTCTGCAGCGTTCATTTGCCTCTAAAGGTTATCAAATTCAGTCCCTCTCTAAAAGAAAATTCTCTTTCATTCTTCCAGTGATTCGCCCAGTACTTCATTGCTTTCCAGTACAGCAGTTTTCCAGTACAGTTGTTTTCCTTTTTTCTTGCTCTCTCTGAAACCTCTTTCACCTGACTAATACCTGTTTATTTATATGTTTGCTTATGCCTTTGGTCACTAGTGTCTGGCAACCATGATTTGTTTGTAAAGCCCTACTAATTGTGTCCTCTTGTTCCTGTCCTTGCCTAAACCCCACATTTTTATTCTGCAGCTATAAGGTAGTTCTTCAGCCTGTGAAGGGTACTTGTTTTACTACTTATCCATGCACAATAGGCAGTACACCACACAAAGCTAAAGTAAAGCTTAAACAAATTTTGATGGCACTTACTTGATGGCTGGACAATTGTGACAAGTGAAAGAAGCTAAAATCAGCACAAGCTAAGCCAAGTCCAGACAAGCCATGCAATCTTGGTTTTCTCTATTTCTATTTTCTTCCCTGTAAGACTAAAATTACTTTGTTTGGATCAATACAGATATCTTGCTTGAGCAGTTGGACTGCTTATGCTGTTCAACAATGCATGCCTTTGGAATTGTTTTCATTGTTTTCCAATGAAGTGCATTTAAATGGCAGCACAGATTCTCTTATTATTCACATGACATAAATCAGAAGCTGTTCTACTATGTCAAGCAAAATCTGCACTGAGCAAGTGCTGAAAATGTGACCATATAATTTAAAATTAATATGTTCAGCATAAGCTCTATTTGTATTCTCTGCTTTCTATTCACTAAACATTGCTTCGTTATTTAGGATATGAGCCATATCTCTCAAGGATAATGCTTTATTCTCTAAAACAGTAAACATATTGACCACTGCTAAGAATCTTGTAAGACAATTTGCACTACATTAGCAGGCCATGAATCTCCCCAAGAATCCATAATACAAAGCAGAAGTTTAAGCAAGAACATGGCATTATATTGATTTCTTGGGAAGCAATATACACAAATGCGTGTTTTCACACTAAGATACATGTGCACATGCAGACACACAGAGCTGCCTGAACAGCATGTATTGCACAAAACAGATTATTGGTTACTTGGCTGAGTTGTCTTTCTCTTAGATTTGGTACTAATTCCACTTGTATGAAATATTGATTCTTAATCAATTCAAAAAGAATATGGGCCTCAGATTGTTGTTGCCAGCTTAAGTATCATTCTTTTCCTCTTCTCAAGTGATTGTCATCTTTGATTTTTCCACATTTTCCTGCAGCTTGTAATATTTTCATGATGGTTTCTTCCCCTCAGAGGATGCTGCATTGCCAGTTACTAACTGTTCTCTACCTGAGTTACAAGGATTTTCATGGCATTCATTTGTTCTTGCAGCAAGTTCATCCCATAGCCACTCAGAACAAGCTGATACTGGCATTCAACCAGTGACATACTGGGGTAAAAGGAATCAAGAATGATGTTTTGAAAGGATTGGCCCTTTCCTTATGAAGTACTAACAGCATTTTTGGACCTGTACTAAGCCAGAGGTCTTCCTACGACATTTGGTGTTCATTATTCACCTTGAGTTCTGTGATCAACACCAAGAAAAAACTTATTTGAGGTGGGAGAACTTATATTTTATTTTTGTGAATATAAAAAATAAAATGTCCTTTTATTGTTTTTGAAGATACTGTACACTGTGGACAATTTTGGAGTGCACTGTGCACAAGTTTTTGTTTTAGAGAATTTGAATAATTTTTATGAATTTTCTTTCTCTCTCCTCTTCTATGTTTGCCTAGAAACAATGAAATGAAATCCCCAGAAATCCAAGCTAAATACACTTACTTTCATTAAAAAAAAAAAAAAAAAGGAAGACAAAACATTTGAAACGTACTAAGCTGGAGAATTTTAGCAGATGATTCACTCTGCATTGTTTAAAATTTCTTAATGATTTCTTAATGGCCTTTAGTTGATCTGAGATACACCTCAAATGAAATGAAAAGCTTAAGGCTATCTAAATGTTCAAATTTTCTTTCTTTATAGGTTATTCCTCAGGTAATACCCATGCAGGAAACCTGGGAAAAATTATGATGAGCTTTCCTCATATTTTACTTAAATGAATTCTCAAAACAGATCCCCTTATTTCTTCTAAAAATCCCCAACCAACCAAAAAAAAAGGAATTTAAAAATAAGCAATTTTGTAAGTGATATTGAATTTGAAGTATATTTTCCATCATTCTTATAAATTTTATAAAATATATTTTTGCCCCAAAATCCACGGTTTTTGCTGGGTGTCTGAGAAACCCACTAGTTCCGTCCCTGCTACTCTGTTCTGAATCTGCCTTCTCAAATGGAAAATGATACTTGAAACAGAATAATACAGCTTTCACCCTGAATTTCTGGTACAACTAATCTTTGTGTTACACTGCTCAGGAGCAAGAAGTGAGAGCAGGTTCCAATGATCTTCACTGAAATACAATGCCAAAAACTCTAGTCTTTGCTTTATCTATCTTTTTTTCTTTTTTTTTTTTCCTTATTCTACAGTTTTTAGAAGTGATTAATAAATAATGTTAATTTGTATTGCAATTTATAGGCTGTTGATTGTACTGCTCTCAGAAGTGATGAAATCTGGATATGATACATAGGTAAGCTAAGCTTTTTAGTCTCCAAGCCTTAACATTGCCAGCATGTCATCTAATAAAAGACAGAAGTGCAAATGTTTATTCCTTAATTAGAACTCTGAACTCTAAACTTCAATAATTTTTCAGTGGTTTTTACTACCAGGTTATCTCTAAAATCACTGCAAAAGATAGATAGTTTTTATTTTTTTATGCAGAGTAGCTGAAGACCTTTTTCCATGAAAGTGGATAAATAGAGATGTAAATGTAATGTTCTTCAACAGCTGCAAACCAAATTTCCATGATTTTCCACTGATGTTTTAGCAAATGTAGCAAATGGTGACTGTTCTGTCATGGCTTCCCTGCTTTAAAACTTCACAGGAATTAATTAATTAATTCCTTCCATTCAATTGCAGAACATCTTTACTGTTTTGCCCAAAACCATTGACTCCAAGAGCTGCATGAGCACTCCTTAAATTTGTGCTTTCATATTAGCCTGGTTCACCAGCTTGAATTGAGGCTTCTCGGATTCCTAGGCAGGCCACACTGAAATCTTTTATAGGAGACACAGTCAAAAAAAAAAAAAAAAAAAAAATTCTAAAAACCCAAACCACCCTACCTGGAAGTAAATATTGAGGTGATGTCCTCGAGATCATCCACACAAGGAGATGGGCATGTTTCAACAGAATCTAAACATTAAAGATCTACCTGCAGCCTGGTTTCACTCTAAACAATAAGACAGGAACAGCTGACATGTCAGCTTTGTGGATGATCACAATTTGAGTCTTAAACCCACACATAGGTGTCCTGAATGTCAGCAGCTGGGATTATGCAAGAGAAAAACACTCCTGGCAGGGCTGCACAAAGTCAGTGTCAGCCTCTCCTGTGCCATTAGCTGGATGCCAAAAGTAGCCAACTGCAGTTCCAATTTTAAATCAAATTAAGTAGCACCTTTTTATAATCACAATAAAATTCTCTCCAAGCATTTCAGGTATCTGAATAACATTCTCAATTATACCAACACAAAGCTATAATGAGAATGAGTTAGGCTTGTATCTTTTGCAATCATCTTCAGAATGGATTCCATTTAATGCCATTTTCTATTCTCTTTACAATCTTTGTCAGGCAAAGGCATCAGAATTTTAATGGCCAGTAAAATCTGTTTAAAAACTAGAAACTCGTAATGGATTTACAAATAGATTTTAATCTTTTATATTCTTTTATATTCTGGACTCATCTCACTCTTTAAGGAGTTCAGGAGACTCAAACAGGGGACAGTAGAGAAGGCAAAACCAGAGCACCACCCATTTTAGAAGGAAACCTAGGATAATTGAAATGAAAAACCATAGGAATGAGGATCCAGAAGTCACATTCCTTGAGATCCACATAGACCTTGGATAAACTTAACTTGACATTTTTAAAAAACAATGAAATTTCTAAAACAACAGAGGGCAGTAGTCAAAATTGACCTGACATTCTGAGTAACTAAATTCTTTGTCAGCTCTTCTATGTATATGTGGAGTGCTTATCCAAAGAAAGAAACAGACCTTTCCTGGCTTGTGCTGAATTTATCTCCATTAGAAAACAAGGCATCAGCAAAGGGTTGATGATCCACTGATCACAGGTCCAGTGATACAAAACAAACCAGAACATACCATGCTATTTTGGACAGCTCTTTTCTTTCAAAATGACATCTCATTGAATCCTTGCCTGTACCATTGAAATTGAAATATCCACAGGAAAGGAATCTCCAAATAAAATTTTGCAACTACTTTCTGGGTTTATCACTGCAAAAATAAATATTTGTGTAATGGTGTGCAGGCTTCAGAGATCATGGGCTAGGGCAGCTCAAACTGATATGTTCATAAAGCTCAGTGCAGCAGTGTGTGGACACAAGCTTGTGGCAGGATATGAATTGCAGTTGTGTAGTTCTGCATCCAAGTTAACCCATTGTCTTATGGAATAAATGAGAATTTATTCAATAGAGACAGGACTTATTTAAGTGTGTCTCTGTCTTAAGCTGATATAGTCATAGGAATAAATAAGCACTTGAGGATGTTACTTGAAATAATAATAATAATACTTGAAGAAATTACTTGAAGATGTGCATCTAAAACTGCTTAGATAAGATGTGTGAATTTCAAAGCCTGCATTTAGCTCCATTTTTGGTGCTATAGAACCAGCTTAGGCAGTTTGACCTTCCATCACAACTCTGCCCAGTGCACAGTGAGAGCTGTCGACCTTTTTTCTGCCAGGGAACACCTCTTATGTGCAGCTTTGTGTCCCTCATGACCTTCATCTCTTTCTTTACAGACCTGTTCCCCAGTCTGTACTGGTGCATGGGATTGTTTCTCCTTTGGAGCAGGACTTGTCTCTTCCCTTTGTGGAACTTCAGGAGGGTCTGCCAGCCCATTTCTCCAGCCTGACAAGGTCCGTCTGAATGGCAGCACAAGCATCTGGTGAGCAAACCACTGCTCCCAGCTTTGTGTTGTCTGCAATCTGGCCTTGCCTAGTGTTAGGAGCCTTGTAGTTGTAACAACACCAATTAAAATTAGTGATTCTAGAAAATATCAGATGTCCAGCCAAAACCCAGTGATTGTCATACCCTTGAAAAAATATACACAAGGTGGGGTAGTTTGGCTACAGCAGAGAAGCCTGGGCTTTACAGCAGTTTTCTGCAAATTTCAGGCCAGCTTCCAGAAGAAAAATGCTTTATTATTCTGACATTTCACAAAATAAGTCAGAGAGATTTTTGAGCAAAACATGTTGATCATAGCAGTCAGTTGTTTTTTGGAAAAGACCTGTCACCTGGAAAAAAACAGCAACTCCTTTTTTTTTTTTTTACTCATTCATCTATAAATGTCAGAGTGTTGTGGTGTGCTCAATATTCAAGTTCTATGTAAGTTTTATAAGTTCTATGTATCCCCAGTTGGTTTATCCCATTCCCCCTTGGTTATGTGAAAAATGGTTCTGCCCCAGTTCTCCCTTTCCCGCCTTGGACCTGTCAGTCTGCTGTCCCCCCATCCCTCATGTATCCAATTTTATGCCACTCAGTTATCCCCTCCCCTGCCCCCATCTTTCCATCCAATCCCCCCTCAAGTTTGTTTGATCAATTATTTGTATTTCCCCTCCCAGCCTCCTGCCAATTCCCCCGTACCCATGCCCTCTTTCTAGAGGATTCCTTAGGGTGCAGATGGTGATTGGGTCAGGAGTGGGAACCCCTCCCTGCTTTCATTTCCATTGGTTTTGATGTTATGTCTATCTTTTCTCCCTGTAAGTTGATTTGTTCCCGACTGCCCAACCCCTTTCCTTTATAACACTATTACACCCTTTGGCCGACGCTGTCGGTCCCGGACTGTGAGGGGTTAATAAACTCATCTGTTGGCCTGGATCGTCTGTCGCCTCTTTATCTCCCGCTGGCGTCGTTGGCAGCCTTCCTCATCCTTTCGGGGTGCAGCTAACCCACCTTTGGACGTGGGTAGGCACCCAAGGCAGCCTGCTGGGCGAGCCCGTCTCCATACCGGAGCTGCTGCTCGTGCCTACAGCTTGCTGCCCCTGTACTGCTGGTGTGCTGCTGGTAGCCGGGATTTGGGAGAGCACCCCAGCAGTCAGAGGCATAAAAAGAATAACTACTGCACTACTAAAAGTCTTCTTTAATTATGGACAAATTGTTCCTTTATTCGTCTTGAATCTAGGGTTGCAACATTTCCAGTGCAAAAGCTAAAGTATATTTGAGCCTGTATCCTGTGAGCATTCGATCAAGTTACTGGTAATTAACTACAGGTATGGTTTATTGATCAAGAACAATCTTAGAGCTATCAGGTCACCCTTCTTCATGGATGTGTTTTAGAACATATATATTTTTAAAGAAAAAAAAAAATCCAATTAACCCAAAGAAGCAGTTAGAAAGGAGCAGGCTCTGTTGGGTTTGGGTGCCCAGGGTTTGTCGGGGGGGGTGGGCTGCAGGGGTGGCCTCTGTGAGATTTCAGAAACTTTTCCCCATGTCTGATAGAGCCAGTTCCAAGACTGACCCACTGCTGGCTGAGGCTGAGGCCATCAGAGATGGTGGTGATGCCTCTGGGGTAACACTCTTTATGAGGGGAAGAAAACCCTTGTGTGAGACAGCAGCTGGGAGAAAGCAGTGAGAGCATGTGAGAGAAACGGCTCTCCAGATACCCAGGTGAGGGCACAAAGAGGGGCAGGAGATGCTCCAGGTGCCAGAGCTGAGGTTCTGCAGCCCCTGCACAGCCCATGGTGAAGCAGCTATGCCCCTGGGGGTCCCTGGGGAGCAGAGATCCCCCTGCAGCCCCTGCAGGACTCCATGATAGAGCAGGGGGATGCCCAAAGAAGGCTGTGACACTGTGGGAAGCTCATTTTGGAGCAGGGGAAGCAAGGGAAGAAGAAGGAGCAGTAAACACAACATGTGTGATGAACGTATTGAAGTTCAGCTGGGAAGAAGGGAAGGCTTGGGGGAAAGGTGTTTTTAAGGTTCGGTTTTATTTTAAGCACACTCTGGGGCGATTTGTAATACATTCAAGTAGTTTTTCCAAGTCAAGTCTATTTTGCCCACGAAGGTAATTGGTCAGTGATCTCACCCTGTCCTTATCTGGACCCATGAGTCTTTCATTTTATTTTTTCTCCTCTGCTTCAGATAAGGAGGGGAAGGACAAAGAGACTTAGTGGGCACCTGGCATTTAGCCAGGGTCAACCCACCACATATACATCTACATATTTTATGAGTGGATTTTACCTTATCTATTCCATTTAGGGTTCTTTTGAAGTAAAGACAGAGAGTTTGTTTGAGAACTCAAACTATCTGCTAAGCAGCAAGTGTTCAATGTGCTGCCACTGACTTCAATGTTATAATGGAAACAGAGAATGGTCTTGGGTATTTCCATGTTCATAATTAAGTTCAAACTCCTGTTTTTATTCTTATTTTTCAGACAAAAATAGAGTTTTTTGTTTTTTTGGTTTTTTTTTTACTGTTTGGGAAATAGTCTGCATTTCATGTAACTGATAAATTTGTTTATAAATTTTGATATTTTTTCAGTATGTTCTGTGTAAGCTAATAAAAACAGCTTGTTTGGTCTGGTCTTAAACAGGGTTCTACTACACTTTAAAGTTGATACCAACCTTAAATTTTTAATGACAAAGCTAGTTGCAGCTACAAACAATTAGTATGAATTCTCTTTACTAGTATTCAACTGAGCCTAAAAGTAGATTGCATAGAACCTTGCACTACTGGTAAGAGACCAAGGCAGAAAAAAACCCCCATAATATAAATCCTTTAAAAGTTTCTAGAAAGTTAATTAAATGGGAGAAAAATTACAGTCCATTTGTTACTATTTCTTTTTTTTTAAATTAATGAATTACAACTAGGGTCACCTTCCCAACTAATCAGTTTGCAAATAAATTTTTTAACTCATTTCAACAGGTCTTCTGAAAAAACCTGAAGACATACTAAATAAAAAATAATCCTACTTCTAACCTTGACCAGGAAGTTTTATAATATATTTTATGGACTATCAGTAAAGCAAAAGCCATTGCAGTCCTATTCTTCTGGCCTTCAAATACAAACTTCAAAAATACCAGTGTGGTAAGAGCTATTAAATTTTAATTGTAGATTTGAATCTTATGTTATTTTATTAAATATGGGAGATCTTGTGTGTGCTCAGTGCACTTACCTCATTAATCCTTAGGGTGGCCCAGGATCTCCTCAGCTTGTGGTTCCTGTGAGCTCCTTGAGGTCTTCTCAGTATGGGTGTGACAATGGATGTCTGTAAGACAATAAACTGAGATAGGTGGGTGACCAACCTCCCAAACTGCTCCACAACGAAGTACTCTGTTCAGGTGCTGGAAATGTGTGAATTTCAAAACATCTCAGACTCCCCCACAAGGGAGCTCAACCTCTGTCTAGATCTATTTTTGTGATTAATATTCTATGTGGACACGATGGACATTACACTGATTTGACTATTCTGCATAGGTATTGTTGCATATTCTTCAATAACCCTCAATTTCTAACAAATTTGTTTTCTAACTAATTTAACTTCTGATAACCTATTTACAGAAAGATAAATGTTCAAGGGGCATGGCTTATCTTAACAGGCTGCAAACCTCATGTAATGTAGTAAAAAAAAGTGAAAAACCAGAAGGTTATGGTAGATAACAATTTTGTTAAGAGCTGAAAATTATTCAAATCAATGTATATGGAAGATTCCTTCTGCTTCATATCTTCTTTTTTTGTTGATGATGGCTTGGCTTGCATTGCCTTTTCTTAGATATACTCCCTTCTCTTATTATCATATCCAACAGTTGTATATTACTGTGTGCTATAAAATAAGAAAATTCTTTTTCCTCGTTATTTAACTGTTGAATTAGATTAACAGGTAAATTCTCAGTCCTTAAAAACGCTTGAATATCTTGACAACACAGTATTTAGAGATGCTTCTAAGAAAGGTTCAGTCCTCATACATACAAGCAATAACGCTGCATTGGGAATTGGAAATGAAGATAAAGTCTTACTTGCAGGTAGAGTAGTGCAAATTTCCACGGAATTCATTATAGCTACCACTACATGTGTAGAATTTCCATTTTTTGTCTCAGCTTGTTTTCATTAACTAGATTACATTTGTTTTTAAATAGAAAGCTGCATACAAATAAGATCTGTTGATTAAATACCAATAAACTCTAGGTATGCAGGCTGGGATTTTTATTGCTGAACTTATGCCATCTAAAAGTCAAATCTAAGCTAATCACCAAGGCTCCCTCTACAGTCCACAAGAGTTTAAAGGGTGGTTCTCTTTTAAAATTAGGATTCATCTTACATGAAATTACTCCCATTTCAATCAGTTGTAGAACAAGTCAAACTTACCTTATATGCCTAACTTAAAAACCAATTTCTTTGGGACTGACTTCCAGGGCAACTGTTGATTTTGAAAGAATTGCAGATGCAAATGTCTACATCAGCAAAGCTCAGCAGTTTAACTGATGAGCAGCTGGTACCAGACTGAGGAGCGGGATGATTGCAATTCATCAGAGGACTAATGACATTCTGTGTGAGACACTTCTGGTACTTTCTGGAGGAGAATATGAAACCCAGGAAACAGGTAAATACAGCATTTCAAAATACACAAATGAACAGAATGTGCTGCAAATGCCTGAAAGTTGTGTGCAAGCTCATTGTGTGTGTAACCAGACCATCCTGAGAGCAGTCCAGCCTGAGTGCCATCAAACAACACACAGAGGGTACGCAGGGGATCAGGATCAGAAATCCACACGGATTTCTGAAAGGCAGGTCCTGATTGACTGACCTCATCTCCTTCTACAACAAAGTGATTTCTTCAGGTGTTGAGGAAAAGCCTGTGGATGTGTCTACTGGACTTCAGCAAAGCCTTTGACACTTCCCCACAACGTGCTCCTGGAGACACGGGGTGCACTGCTCTCTCAGTTAGGAACCCTCTGTCTTTATAGACTATTCTGGCTTTAAAATCAATGAATTGATGAACAAATGCAGTGAACAAGCATTTTGCACTTTTTATTTACTTGAAGAAATGCTATTTTAATCACTTAATGCAGCAAATTCTACTACAGCTTACATGCAATGTAAAAGGCTAATTTAAGAGTATTTCCTGGCTTTTAGCAGTAACATATTTCATGAGTATAAACATAAATTAAAGAACTCGGGCCTGGATGATCTAGACCTCATAGGACTAAGTGCTACAAAGCACCAAGAAGGATTGGTCACAGTCCTCAAATTTTATTGAGGAAAGTAAACTGATCTTACTTTCTCACAGTTTTGCTAAAGAAAAATTTAAAGTCACAATGTATCTTGGACTGAGATGTATGCAAGTGACACTCACTGCTCTGTGATGAAAGTGCTCTGCTGGATTGTAATATTTTTTATTTCTCAACTCTGTTTCGATAGAATATTATTTCTGTGACTAAACAACCAGTCTCCAGCAGAAGGAGCACTGGCAATACAACCACAGTGCCTGGAATTTTACTTCGATGAAAGAGTTTTAAAAATTACATGTGATGATTATTCTCTGCTACATGACATTTTCTTTAATGTTCATTCCAGAGGAAAAGTGACACCAATTTAACCAGGGACATTAGCAGCTGTGTGCGGGTCCTCCCTCCTTTTCTGCTACACCTGAATTCAGTCCAGCTTTAACTACTGTAATCTGTCAGACTTGCACCACAAAAATCAGCTTTGTAAAAAAAGGAGGGGAAATGTAATTGTCTTTACCCCTTTAAACAGCTGTAAATGCGACCTGTGCTTAAGTTTTCTCTCTTATTTATTTTCAAAATATGATGCACCTCTGCAATAGCTACATGCTAGAGATTCTCTTTTATTTTGATAGTTTCATGACATCTTTGTTTTGTCCATGGCACAATTTAGCTCTTGATTTTGCAGATGATCACGGTGGGGACAGTGAGATTTCTGATCTCTGCTAACTTGAGAACTTAAAGGCAAGAACAACCCAATCTGGGATGACTCAAGGTCTTGGTAACTGAAATTGCTTTGAAGGTTTGTGAAAGATGAAGAAAAGGAGACATTTCATCTGTTTTGTCATATTCCATCCCCAGTATCTTTGCATGACTCAGCTAAAGCACTGAAGTCCTCACAGGGCTAGCAAGTGTTCCCTTGCAAATTTTGAAATGAACGTGTCAGCTTTTATGAACATACCTCCTATTTCTGATACAAAACAGAAACAGCAGTTTATGAGCTGTATGTGCTGTATGTGCTATACCAGTCTAAATGGAAGTTTGACTATTTACAGTAATCTATAAATACCATTTCAGGAATAAAAGGATTTTTCATTCTTGTTACTGAAACCTGAACAGTAAATGTGTCTTCTACATTGACACATTAAGGTAATCACAGTGATACTGAATGTGGGATGACAGATAAGTGAAAACCCTTTATTTTAGATAGCTGGTTACTCACAACTCACAATCTTATTCCAACAGATCTTTTTCCTTTCCTCTCTCTTCTCAAACAATTTAACACTGGTTTTGCTGTTTTTTTTTTTTCTTGTGTGTTTTTTAAAATATTATATCCTTATTGTAAAATGCCATTCGTAGCCTCCCTGTAAACAAATGACCAAGACACATATAATTGTATTCCAGAAAAAGTCTACTCAGTGAAGACTTATTTTCTCTGGAAAAATAATTTATTTTTTTTAACTGAAATTTCACATAAATGCAAGTTCAAGGCAATCTCAAGCTTGCAAAATTACATTTAATATCCTGAACTTGATATAATCTAGTTTCAAACCTGCACATGAAAGGTCTTGGTGACATGATAGATGGTTTGTTACCATCAGGGATGATTAACAGGGAGACATTCTTATCTCTGACCTCCCTGAGTCATTTGACACATCTGTCAAATTTCCACGGCAATGTTTTCATACTGAGGTACATTCAAAGAACGTGTTGGAAAGGGGTTCCAAAGGTCAACCATCTCTCTGGTGCTGTGTGGCATTTTTAAATGCAGCCATAAAATGATATAGACTCATGTCAGCAGCCTCTCACCATGTGCAGTCCACACCACTTCAGTACACATGGCACAAAACTTGCAAAGCCAGCCCAGGTCTGAGTTGAAAAATAGTTTGTTGAAATTAAAGCCAAAAAGGGTCAGTGATGATGCAGATGAGGAAAGAAAAGAACATTAAGAGGTTTCTACTAAGAAACAGCTCTTGTCTGAAGAGTTCATATCTGTGTTTGGGCAACACAGTCTATAATTTATTCCCCTTTATGTATTCCTGGATGATTTATTTCTTACTGACCCACACTGCTGAGTAATGTCTTTTGTTGATCACCAGCTGTCCAAAGAGACTCAACACTGCTATAGCAATGACTGTGATATTCATGCTTTTTCAACTTCTTGGCTGAGCTAAAATCATGAACTATAGTTTAGAATTAAATCATTAATTGCAGATCCTGTCTGCATTGGATCTGGTGTGTCCAGGAGACATAACAAACATAATTGTCTGGTTTTATCACTGCTTGCTGTTGACACCAAATAAAATTCAGAATCTTGAGCCTTATTTACAGTCCTCAAGGAAGAGAGTTTATGTTGTCTAACATAGAATTTACATCACATATGTCTATGTGCTTCAAGTGTCTGTATAGCCTTTGGAGAGGAATAGACTTTTGTGGAGGTTGTGAGACTGATCAATTGCTCTGGTCTGACGTCAGCACTAAACTTTCTATATAACTGTGAAGTTCATGGAGTTTCATGGGATTATTCCTAAATAATACAATGAACTCCCCTAAAAGTAAAGAAACAGAACCACAAAATGGTTTGGATTGGAAGGAATCTTAGAGATCATTTAGTTCCAACCCCTCTGTCTTGGGCAGGGGTGCCACTCAGTAGGTGAAGCTGCTCAGGGCCCCATCCAGCCTGGCCCTGAACACTTCCAGGGATGGGGCATCCACAGCCTGTCGGGGCAATAATGAACCTGTCCACCTCCTATTGCATCTGTTTGACCTACCATCTCTTTCATAAATACATTTTAAAAAATCTTCCAATCAAAATGCTTCACTGCATTCACAATTCTCTCCCCTGGGGGAGGATGAGCAAGAAAATGATCTACAGCTGACACATGTGAGTCACTTTACTCAAGGTGCTAATGGAAGATACTCCCACCTTGTGGGTGATGAGGGCTGCATAAGAATTGATACAGGAGAATAGAAAACTCCTTGCTTTCAATGGGCAGAGAGGAGACATTCTGAATAGGACTAGATTTATTTTATCAACCACACAGCAGTCAAAGCTGTTTCAATGAAGATAAATGAAGAACTCTATCATCTTTGTAGACTTATTTAACCAACAGACTGTCTTCTCTATGATTGGTGATGGCTTTACACATTAGAAACTAACTGAGATATATCATGACTGTCAAATCCTGGTATTCCTGTGGGTCTCACGTAGAGTACAATAGAACCACTTTCATTATCTTTGTGTTACAGATAATGGATAATAAACCCTCTTACAGTACCCAAAGGAAAGCCTCTTGGAGCATAGAAACACTCTTAAGACATGGAATACATTTTGAACCTTTTTTTTCTGAAAAATTGTTTGAATCAAAATGAAGATGACTTTATCTTTTAAAAGTGACACTTTTACTTTTTTCCTTTTTTTTTTTTTTAATGGAAAGACTACTTTAGCTACCCTACTAACAGTAACTGTGTAGTTATTCTTGCTTACCAAAGCACATACTTTTCAGTAGTTGGAAAAGGTTGAGTTTCAGATTCCAAACAAATCACTCAACAATTCCAACAATCAACAGCAAAAACTGATTTTCTACTTCCCCCTTTGAACTCTACATCAGTGTTTCCCCTTTGCATGTAAAGTTATTCTATTTTTAGTTCTTCCAAGTGCTGAAGGATTACAGCTCTTTCTTCCCTTTTCCCATAGTCATTCTCACCTCTCTCCCACTCTCGTACACCTCCCTCTATCTCCTTCACTTGATTCCCATAATTCAAAATGAAAATTGCCTCCAAAACAGGCAACCTCCAGAGTAAGCAGCAATGTCTATGGAATGAAGCAACACCATTCAGTCATGAGACAGCATTTCAGTTTGCTGAAAATGGAAACTTTGGGCTGTCTCAGATACCACCAAAGGCTGCAAATGACTGTTCAGAGAGATATTAAGCTCCCATAAGTTCTGTGTCATTTGCCATTCATTTGTGGCAACCTTAGATACTTTTGGGCAACCCAAGATGCCTGTGTTTCTTCCTAGTTCTGATTTTCTTTGATATCCCTTCTGTTGTGAAGTGACTCTGTCACACCCAAGATAGAAAAGATATTTTTGTTGAGATTTGTATATTCCTGCAAGGCATCATTCCTTCAAGGTTTCCTGGGTGCCATGGCAGCTCTTTAGAAGGCAAATGTAGCTTTATTACCTCTTTATCATGCTTTTTATCCCTATTTCATTCATTAATTTTATCATATAGAGTAGTTTGTCTTGGTGGCACATGAGATTTGACAGAGGAAAGGTTGTAGGGAGTAGTTGCTATTTTTAATGACATCAATTCACACAGTAAGGGCAAGCAGACATTGAAGAGCACATGGGTTTTACAAAATCATCTTCAGGTCACAAGAAGGAACAGCAGTTCTCAACTCCAAGAATAAACAGAGGATAAATATTCCAGGCTAGGATAACTATGTCATCTGATTGACCTCTGAGAGAAGAATGCACCCATTCCTTGTACAACATATGGAGCTGTAGCTGCAGCATTTGTTAATCCTGCAACTGCTTTTCATGGCAAGGTTTTGGTAGCAGGGGAGCAGCAGGGGTGGTTTCTGTGAGAAGCTGGAGGAGCTCAGATGCTCTGTCTGCAGGGAGAAGTGGTCCTTTCTGCAAAGACTGTTTAGTGTACTGTTTAAATAGATTTACCTGTACATGAATATCTCATATAATGCTTCAAACTCTCCTGGGAACATGTACCCTAAACACTTTCAAGCTGACTAGCTCAATTTCATCAGTTATTGCCATAATGATAATAAGCTCATGTTTATATTAGTTGGTTCACTACAGTGTGAATTTGTGGTTATTTAATAATTATTTTACTGTCTACTGTGAAATAATTAATCACTTCAGCTTTCCTTCTAAATGTCTTTCTGTTAAAGCTGTAAGGCAGTTTTATGTCCACAATAAATTTTCCTCTTGAAAAACAAGCTGCATCAGATTTCTATCCTCTATCTCCACTGTAATCCAGACCTACAATAGGAATTTGTTCAGAGTGCACAAGTAATTGCTTCACAGAAGGAAAACAAAGAATTTGAGGCATCCAGGAAAAATAAAACCCAGCCAAAAACAAACCCACACAGTAGTTGAAACAGGACCAGTGGTGCAGTTTAAAAGTGTATCTTGAGAGTATAATGAACATGTAACTAGACCTGCACCAATGACATCAAATGGTGGTTCTGCCCTGCTGTGTGGCATTTCCTTTCAGCCCTTTGTGACCCTGTGTCACTGGATCTACCAGGAAGATAAGGTTGCCATTAGATTCAAAGAATATACAAAAGCTGTGGAAATTACACCCACATTCTGGACCTGCAATGAGGAATTCAATAGTGTTGGAAAATAGAGAATATCTACACAAAGGATTGTACACACTTAGAAGCTTAGAAGTATCTCTGTTGCTTGTATAGTCCTTCATAAAATACACAGAGGCAAAACCCTTTACCTTCGGGCATCCT
This sequence comes from Diglossa brunneiventris, assembly GCA_019023105.1. NCBI lineage: Eukaryota > Metazoa > Chordata > Aves > Passeriformes > Thraupidae > Diglossa > Diglossa brunneiventris. The sequence goes on along the minus strand of CM032354.1, from coordinate 149,537,591 downwards.
CTTTATTTTCTAAGGGAAAAAATATGTTTAAGCCAGTCATCTATCACTACAGGAATTGCAAAGAACAAATACACATTTTCTTATATATTCTGCCTCTGGAGTTCAAGTCTTTCAGCCTTTTGTTTGCAATCCCAAAGTGGGGTCAAGTATCTGATGCATCTCTTTCAAAAATCATATAATTATTTACATAACAATGCAGAAGATGGTGGCTTTACCCTTCTGGTTCTATCATGGAAAATACACGTTCAGTTCTGTAAATTGTTTCTCACCATTTTTATTTCCTTTTCCATCTAAGGCTTTTTTAAAGTAGAAGAGCTCTAATAGGAGGGAATGGGATTCCCCAGCTTCCAGTCAGCCATGAGATCCTATACTCAGTCTATTTTAAAATTCTCTTAAAATGTGTGCCTGCAAATTTCTTCATGCTTCAAAGTTCTCTTTTCTGCCCCTTTCCTCTCCCCTCTTCCTCCACACAGAGACAGGGTTTCCTTGAATACTTATGGTGGTTACTGTCCAAAAGTGTGCCTTTCAGAGTCTAAAATCCTAGGAATACCCTGAAAATGACAGTGAGATTGAGGTCTGTGGGTAAGGCAGAGGGGTGTCTGAACTAGAAGTTCCTCAGAGGTCTGGGGTGACAAAGTCCATCTGGTTAACACTGGCAGGTTATGTGATATAAAGTTTGTCAGAGAAGCTCAGGGGCACAGAGAAGGCAGAAAAACCCAATGCTCCAGTCAGAGACACGAGCCCCTACTCTGGCCCCTGCCAGTGCTGTCCCGGAATGCCTCAGTCCCATGGGCCAGGAATGGCACCCACACTGTGGGTTCACTGCCCAGAGTCACAGGACACATTATGGGATACAGAGGAAGAGCTTCCTGGGACTGTGCATGACTTCTTGTGTGGGTTTAGCAGGGAAAAAAAGGTATCAAAATGGATAGGCCTGAATGATACAAGCAGTATGGTAAAACTGAGGGACTAGGGGATAAAAATGTCACATGTTAACAAGTTCCTTGTCAGTGGGTTTGTCTGACTGTGTCTGGTAGTTTTATCGTCTTATTAAATTTCTTTCTGATGTATTTTTCTGGATGAAGGACTTTCTACTCCCCATGTGTGCTTATGAGACCTTGGCTGACAGTCAGAAACCCCACTCAGCTGCACCCCCACTCCCTCTCCCTACAGTACACAGGGAGAAAACCAAATGAGGAAACTCATGGGTTGAGATAAAGGGAGATCACACCCCAGTGAGCATCACGGGTAAAACAGACTAGACCTAGGGAAATTAATTGCTTTTACCACCAATCAAATTAGATTTGACCAGTAAGAAACAAAGTAAAAACTAAAGTATCTCCATCCCCCTTTCCCATTACCACCTTCCCTGTTTGCTCCCACGGCCTCTCCCCCGAGGGATGCTGGTTTTTGGATAGGGCTGTGGTCAGTTCCTTAATAAAACCCTTAATAAAATCCATCAAAATGCATGGAAAGAGAGGCAAGGAAAGAACTGCTGGAGCAGAAAGTATTTAGATTCTTTTGTTGATTGTAGCTGATGGAATTAAAAAATAAGAGTACCGATATCTAACAGATAAGGATTTGGGGTTTTTTTTTTGTGCATGTTAGATTTGGATTTTTCTAATCCTATTGTCAGTTAACTACGTGGTTGGTTCTACCTTGTAGATATATTTTAAGTATAAACTTTCTGCCAGTGTAGCTCATGTTCACATTAGAAAAGCCCAGTGGAGGGAATCATAAATTAATCTGAAAGCAGATGTCAATTAGAAATGCATGTGAACTGATGTGCTGCACACTGTAGGTTTGAGCAGCACTTTATACCCTGCCCTGTGCAGAGCATCATGCAGAAGCTAAACACTCAGTGGAGATGTGCACCTCCCTGTGAACTCAGAGCACATAAACAAGTTTGCCTGAAAGTGTTTACAATTTACAGGGAAGAAAAAAATAAAAAAAAAAAAGTGAGGGAGAAAACAAAAACTAAAAACAAACTAAGAAACAAAAGCAAAACAAAAAAAACAACCAACCAACCAAAAACAATACCCAAAAACCCCACAACTTTTCTTTTATTTTTACCTATTCTTTATTTTCATGTCTGCACGTTCCAACAACCAGACTTCAAATGGCACAAACTAGAGTAAAAAAAAAATGAGGTTAATTCAGAGATTAATCTGTAGGGGTTTTGTTGCAGCAGGTTTGTACAAAGTCTAGTGTGGATGCAGATCTTAAAATGATTGAAAAAACAGAGATATGTTTGGCTGGCGGGTTTAGGCAGGGTGTCAAACTGGAAATCTCATGCAAGTGGTCTTAGAAAATGTATACCTGCAGGGAAACAAGATTGGTGAGGGAAAAAGACAAGTTAGCTGATACTTAATGGATCAAGGCAAATATTCCTTCATTAGGTCCTCTACTATGGCCAATTCTTTGCTGGACAACTGGTGTGTAGCACTTGGGCTGCAGCCAGGGCACTGACAGCTCTTAGCACCACACCAGAAAAGGATTTGCTGGAAACATCAACTATTATGAAAAAAACAACTGCATGAGATTTAGGGGAGAAAAAAAACCCACCCAAACAACATTCCAGATAACTGAGAAAAAGCTTTTGATGTTATTATTTTATAAACCAAAAGTCTTATTTTCAAGCTTATAGCAGTCAATTACTGAACCTCTACTCCTGGTAATATACAATTCACTCACTTCTCATTTAACACCTGCTCCACCAAAATGAACATTTCTTTATTCCAAACCCACAGAAATTACAAACACATAAAATTTCAGGAAGGAAATTATTACTACTAAGAAATTACTATTTTTTATATCTAATGCTCTGTCTGCTCTCTAGCATGCTGTTATCATTGCTAACATTAATCAAATATAGCAGATCTGCCAGAAATTTTTCTTAGCATTAAAACTCTTGGTTTTCTCTTATAGCAGGATATCTCCTCATAGAGGCAAGGGGAAAAACTCCTCCTTCTGAAGCAGAAAAACTTGTCTTAAAAACACGTTTGTAAGACATCTGTAAGAATTTGTGAATTTAGTATGGACTTTCAAGACAAAAACTGACAAAGTAGCAAAGTTAGGCTTTGCTAGAAGTTCTGTGGCTTTTCCATTTATGGCCAGGGGTCATTTCTCCTCATAATAGAGGATTCTTTGCCATGAAGTAAAATATATTGCAGAAAGAAGAATTCTCTCCTGTCTTTTCCTTGCTCACTTTCTATCTTTGTTCATATCACATGACTCGTTAGATCAAAGTTTCCATTTTATCTTCATATACATATTACATGAATGTCACGTCCTGACTTTTTTCTTCAAAAGCTAATGGGAAAAATCATTTTTCAAGTGTCTAGGGCACATACAAATTGTGATCCCAAGAGAAAATATCTAGACCTGGATGCCTGTTGGACGTTTTGAAAATGAGCTATTCCTCATTTCAAAGGGATTTGGATACCAAATCATGCATAAAATTAATGAGAATTGGGCATACTCAGCCCTAAGTGGCTTTGAAAAGCTTGTCCTTAGTCCATACTGGTAAATAATAATGGCTTTTAGCTAGGGAATTTCTAGCTAATCCCAGCACATACATCATAACAGCATTCTTTTCTGGGTACTTATTTTATTAGAGGAATTAATTTCTGTTGTTAAAGACTACTAATATCTGAATTGTTTCTGGAGAACTAAAGCTGTTTGATTTACTGACATCTGTTCAGAATATACTTAAATACCTGATTAACACTTGGTTCCCTAAATCCAGCACTTTGAACATTGCTTTCTAAACAGAACTTTCCGAAGATATGACTGCAGTTGAAGAAGAATACTAGTTATTCACTCCTTGTCTTTGGGGACACTCTCATCTTGATAACCTATGGCTTTTGTAGGCCTGCCATTATCACTGAGGACCTGTGCATCCTCTCTGGTAGATCCTGAATGGCAAAAACATCCAGAACTGTCACTTCTCTCTTAAGATAACATTCTTACACTTGCTTAGTTGTTCCAAGTACTAAATATGATCTAAAGTAGTTTTTGATAGCAGAAATCTCCATGTACAAGGAATGGAAAGATGAAAACTGGCTCTAATTTAAATAAATAACTAATGAGTAAATACACAGTTAACATTTTTGAAATATTTTAAGCAGTATGAAAAGTTAAAGATGCCTACAAGCAAAATTATTTAAATAGAGATATAATTTTGTTCTCAGTAAATCCAAAGTAAGTCTGGGATAATTCTGTTCTTTGTGTATCTGTGCCAATAAACTGATAATGAGTGATAATTGTATGTAGTTACATAATGTATGTTGTTAAAAGCACAAATAGAATAGTCTGATTATTTTTCTTTATATTTCTTTTCTCAAAAGCTTTTAAAATAGTATTCTAATCCAAACTGTGTTGCTGCTGGCAGTGATTTAGGATTATAAGAAAATGAGAATAGCTGGATTGTGTCACCCATTTAATACCATAGCCCATTGTTGACAATGGCCTGAAACAAGAGCTTAGAGAACAAAGGTGGTATCACAGAAAGAATGAATTTACCCAGTTTGTGGTAAAACTTTTTGACTTTTAGCAATTTGTAGCTCAGTTATTCCTGAAACTGTGAAGAAAACAGAGCAGGTATGGGGCACAAAAGGGTTACAAGGTGTTCTCATCCCCAGTGTACCACTGGGAACTGAGGTCACAAGGAAATTAAATAATTTTTCTAGTTCCCAGCATATAGTTGCAGCAACCAAAGCTATTAAAGGGGAGGGTAGGACTTGGCTTGTAGCAGCTGTGAATTTTAATACTAAGAAGATTAAATTAGGTGATGGATTTCTTGAAACTCATGACAAGAAATACCAGTTAAGCACAGTTTAAACTGTTTGCAGACATCAAAAAGCACATATTTTAGGTGAACATAGAAATATTTAAAAAATTAGGAAGGGATTTAACTTTTCAACACTTACTGATAGTCACATCTCCAAATATGACTTTGGGAACAGTTTTGTAGATTTAATAATTAAAAACCAACTCTAAACCATGGATGTTTTGCATCCCTCCCCAACTTTTCTCTCAGAAATACATTGTACAGGACTGAGTATTTTCTTTGGCATCTTTATCAAAATCATATTTCCTTGTAGTTGGTTTGCTGATAAATATGACAGACAATAGTCCAAAGAAACAAAATATCATGACCCTAATTATATTGCTGTATTTTTTTGAAATTTATTTGAAAACACAGCTAATAATTAGGTCACAAATATATTATACCATGCTTTCAATATTAATGATTTTTCTTTCCCCAATAGAGTTTTCAATGGTAATAATATATCACAGAATAGTTCATGCAAACATTTTACTTTTTAAATTAACTTTGTCAAGTAAAAATAACATTTCTTTAAAAAGTGTTGAAACAGCCAACTCCCTGTTCTTTGGGGGGAAAAAATTGTTGATGCTTACAATAGAAAATGCCCATTCCAAGAGATCCAATGAAATTTATATCTCATTGGTAGAGCTATAATTGGGGGAAAAACTAAAGACAAAACAAAACTGAAACAAAACAAAACAAAAAAAAAACCACAAAAAAACCCCAAAGCAACAACAAAAAAAACTCACCAAAAACAAACCCAAAAACTCCCAAAAACAAACAACAACAAAAAAAACCCACCCAGATTGTTTTACTCCGTGTCAAAGTTTGGATTCAAGTAATGCACTTGCATGGAACTCTTCTCAGAAGGGCAGTGATGGGACAGGAGGCAACAAGACCCACAAGACATGATGCTGTGAGCAGGAAGTTGGACTATCTGACCTTTTGTAAACCACATTATTGTGGAATCCTTTTCTGAAGCAAAGTTTTGTTCAGTATTCAATGAAAACAAAACCAAACAAAAACCACCCCCGCAGATTAAAGTACTAAATGTGTGTAAAGAAAACACAGGTTTCTGACAGAAACTGCCAAAACAAAACCCAGGGGATGCATCTCCTGGAACAGAACATCCTGAGTCATGTCTCCTGTGATAAAAAACAGAGAAGAAATACCTCACCAATATTTAGTCACTCTTAGCTAAAGAGGTGTTATTTTTGGTTTTTTTTTTTTTTTTTTTTTTTTTTTTTTTTTTTTGTTATTATTTATTGCTCTAGGAAGAAAATTTTAAGAAAAAAGTCTTTCTAACACTATTTTAATGAAGCATTAAATGTTGAGTTTTTAATTTTTTTTAAATTCCATCTCTGTGGACCAATACTGGCTCAGATATTAAACAGCCATTTTGAGTTTTCTATGGATATTTTGCAATAATGGTGTTGTGGTCCAGTATCAAAGGAAAATGAAGTCGCAGTTTTCCCTGCTGCCCAGAATAATTTCAGAATCCACACTACTGTGGTGATTGTCCAAGAGAAAAAGAGCTGAAATATAGTCCCAGAGTCATAGAGCTGATTACTCCAGAGATGAAAAGTAAATGGAATATATGGAAACATTCATTAAAATGTTTGCTGTTAGTAGTGTTTGAGACAAAATGTTGGTGTCATTACTATTTACTGTATTCAGCCATTCCACGTTTATGTTCCTCTGAAAGAAAATAACAATGCATCTCTCTTTCTGAAACGTGCTCAGGAGTTTTTGTTGCTCATAACTCAGGTACAAACAGGAGACAAGTTACACACAAGGGGATTTTTTCTTTTGCTTTTTTGTTAAAGTCTTTTTAGTGTAAGAGCCAACCTTGTGAAATACTGAGTGCCTTCAATTTCTTTGACCTTAGAAGGAGATGATGTCACGCATCACTTTAGCACCCCCAAAGACCAGGGCTTTGATTTGGACTTTCAGAGTCCTTGGTGGTAAATCAGCAGCACCTGATAACTTTTAACATCTCTTCTGCTCTTACAATTAAGATACCAAAAAAGTGTTCCACACAGAAATTGTTTCTATATTAATGACCAATTAGGAACAAAAAGAACAGGAATGAGAAGAAGGCTGTACTTTGGCACATGGTTATTTATTCATGCTAGAAGCTGATGGAACTACATTAGGGGAAAATACATTTTTTAAATGAACAGGAGAGGGATTGTTTTACAATGATTCACATTTATCCTTGCAGTCTGCCTTGTTAGCTGTGAGGGATTGCAGAATTTCAATATTCAGTATTAAAACACTTCACTGGGGTGTCTTCATGACTGTAAACGAATGTAGAAAGGAAGGTGTATTTGCCTAACTTGGGAGAACTGGAACCCCTCTAGAAATGTCAATGTTGTACTTATTTACAGTAGATTTACACATCATACAAAGGATTCAGCAAGGTGGGATCATGCTTACTAATACTGACAGATCTACCTTTTCATGGATATATTTTATACCCCAGATGTATCCAAGCATATCCTATCAAGCCTTCCCATGTTATTTTTGAGACAATAAAAAGGAAAAAAAAAAAACTGATGATGTTTATTGTCAAAGAAAGAAAAGTTTCTTTTCCCTAGATCCTGCTGAGGCCTTGGTTTTTGCTTTTTCATTCTGTAGTAAATAGAAGAGTCCCTGGCCAAGCATAACAATTTATGTGATTTTCTATTCTGCCAGACAACCTCTTATTCTCTGATCATTTGAATAGGTTGAGGAACACAACTTTTCTTAAAAGAAATTGTCATGGCAAAAGGTTTTGTTTTCCCTTTAAACTATATTCTAGCTTTGAAGAGAAAGATTTAAAGGTATTAGTGGAGTAAAAAAACTGTACAACTCAGCATAAATAAGAAATTTTTAATGTAAATCAGCATCATCATTCCCCATGGATGAAACCTTGTCCTCACTAACAGTGATTGGAACTTGGGCATTAAATAAAAAATGCCACAGTTTTGCATTCAAACATTGGTGATGCAAAGAAGGGACTTGAAGGGTAATTCTTTGTTTTCTATTTTTTCCAGACAACACTTACATTGTGAATTGCCCACTGCTCTGGTGTATAAAACTATGCTGAAGCCAATGGGCAAAAATAAACTTGTCAATCTCCTATGGTTTAAAAGATGTTCAGCAGAGAACACTGCAGGAATTTAGCTTCTCACAAGAGCAGTGGCCTTACAGAACCTGACCTGGTTATCCCCAATAGCACAGCAATCAGAAAACTGAATTGTTTTTGCTCTGCTGGAAAAGATTGATCCTGTCTTCCTAAGGAGGCTCTTCATGTATGTACCTTCCTCATGAATGTCCAAGTGGGGCAGCTCAGGATGGTCACCAAGAGGCAGAAACTGAGTGACTTCAAGGGCATCTTCTCAGGGCACTAAATGCTGATGTGCGTGCACAGGCTTCACTTGGACATGATTTCTTTTTTCTACTAGCTTTACTTACTAATTAGTACCTCAGAACCAGACAGCTCCAGTACAAGAGTTCACAGTCTTATTTTCCATGCTAATTCTTGTTGCTTCAAACATTGTGGCACTCCTAAGTGCTGTGAGTTCTACATCAATGACAGGTACAAACTGATAAATGGAGAACGGATTCTCTAAGGATATGTGAGTTCAGGATTTGAGACTCTTCCCACCTAAAAATGGAATTGAATTGGATCCTCCCACACATCCAAAATCACTCTTCAAACCATGAAGCTATTTTGCAGAAAGATGAAGTCTGTTTTAATTCTGGAAAAGTAGAAGGAGGCATTGGCTCTCAGGAAGACAGTTCTGTTCCAGCTTTGCTTCAGTTTGAGATTTCAGTTTCAGAATGGTTATTGGAGTTGTACTCCTTCCTGGGAGAGGAATATCAATTTAAAATCACCTCTGGCACCAGTGTTTCCCTTTATCTTGCTCCAAATGGCTCTATCCTCAGGGATTGTTTCTTTGGGTGGTTTTGAGGCCCCCAAATCTCCTGACACAAGCACCCAGGCTGACAGCCACAGTGTTTTCCAGGTTCCAAGAGCCATCTAAGATATTCAGACCCTATCTTCTGTGATTTTTATATCTTTATTGCATCTAGCCTTCAGATTTAGTTTATTAGAATGCTCTGATCTAGTCAATCTGAGATGTCTGATGTAGTACAAACCCCTGTACAAGTAAGAACTGAAAGTAGAATTTTACACCACAGATTGTCTTCATTTAGAGTCAACAAAGATGTAAAGCTTTTTTTTTTTTTCCCTTGAAAATATTCTGCATTTCCCTGCAGTGAAATATGCACAGCCTGCATTCCCTAGTAGAGCTTGCTGATTTTTATAGCTTGTTTTAACATAGAGACTATTGTGATAAAGAGCAGGGGTGATATGACATTTGAAAAGCCTCTTGAGAGAAAAGCAGCAAAGTGGATGGCACTGAAAAATCATTCTGAACCTGAGATAATTTGAGCAGCTCTACACCAGTATTGTTCCACTGCTCTCAGTGACAGGTGCTTCAGACAGCACGTTTGCTAAGTACCCAAATATATCAGTGGATGTCTCTCTTAGGAGAGACAGTCTTATCTCTGCTAGGGCTGACCCATGGAAAGGTTATTCAGAGAAAATCATCAAGAATTACATCCTGCTGGCTGCCATCACATCTCTGGTGAGTGAGAATGCCAGGGAGGATTAAGAGATCTGGATAAGCTAAAAAAGCAGCAGCCAGATCCCTTCTCAGCAATTTCTTCCCCAGAGCTGGTACCTGCATTATCCCATTGTTGTCCTCATCCTAATGTGGAAAAGGTGACAGACTTGTGGGCTGCAGGCAGTTTGAAGTATCACTGGCTTGTTCTCTCAGGTGATGAGGCTGAAGGTGCTTGGGCTGCAGCAGCACAGGCTTCCTCTGAGAGCTTGTGCAAGGGACACTTCCCTGCCTCCCTGTTCCTCTGTCTCTCTCTTTCCCAACCAGATAATTTGTGGGACAGTGTCTTTTATATCACCTTCTCCTGGTCTAATAACCAGCACATAACACCTCCAAGATTGCAGGGACCAGAGGGGTTCCTGGTTCTCTCCCAGAGAAGTGTTACTTTTTGTGTTTCAAGAGCACGTAGCACTGCAGGAACTTTCATGTAAGAGGGAGGGAGGCAGAGACATTTTTTTGAACAAGAGCAGCTACTTCAAACTTAGCCAGAAATAACATTATATAACATTAAATAATTTAAAAGCTTTGGTTGTCCAATAGATAGAGACTATTTTTTTTCTCCATTCGTGAAGCAGGAATTATGTGGCCAAATTGAGGGATGGAATTTAGTAACCAGTTTTTCAGAGATGGTCACGATATTTTTACTTAGAATATAGGAGCTATTCCATTAAATGAAGTAGCTAAAGTGCAAGTCCATGTCATAATGTGTCAGCTTTGCTACTCCTGTACCAATGCACAGCAGGGAGGCAATAAAAAGCAGCTAAGAGGTAGTAACTTCCTAAGCCACCTCCACTGCCTGATCAGAGAATATGAGATCATATGTATTTAAATAGCATCTTAGTTGCTGGCCCTGTTGTGTTTAAAAACATTGAAGCATAAATTTTATTTCTTTCTGCATTCATCAGGTCCAGAATGGAGATGCACTGAAGTTACAACCAATCTCCTTTGTGCAAAAGCCGCTGTCCCTAAATAAATGAAAAATAATTTAAGCAAAAAGAGTGATGTTTCTAACTTCTTTTCTTCTAAGGAATCATTCAAGAAGAATTATTTTTGGCAATCATGATGCCAAATCGCTAATTTACTCTTTATCACTTGTTTTTCTCTCTCCCTTCTTTACACTGACCTACATGGCAATTATGATACAAAACACTTTGCAGACAAACAAGTTGATTTTTAACTTGAATTAATCTTCCAAGTAGGTTCACATTCACTGCCTGCACTGGGATTTAGATGGATGTGTGTTACTGATAGGTAAGACTTTATAAAAGGAAAGCTTTGTAGCATGGCTCCAGTCTGTTACGTAGGCTAAGGAGAAGGGTGTGACCACAACTCTTTCCACAGAGAGCAGCAGGCACACCTTTCCCAGGCATTGTGCTGGGAAAGGCTGTGAGAAGATCAGAGAAAATAATGATAAACAAATCTTATCTTCACTTGCTGCACCTGTTGCTATGCACATGTGGAGTGTGTTATGGAGATTTGTTTACCAAAGGGTGATTTCTTGATTAACCACTAGTAATGGTGTTTTAGATTCAATTGATCAATTTGGTCAAAGCTGTATCAAACTGTCTGTAAGACCAATGAGTTTCTTAGAAGTATAGTATGGTGTAAGATAATAAAGTGATTGATCAGCCTTCTAGAATCATGGAGTCAATACTAATTATTACCCAGCTGGGACCCATACTACAATAGAAGGGAACTGTGGGAGAGTGGCTCAGCTGGAACAGGGTTAGAGAAATGTGAGAGATGAAAAACATGAGAGCCATGAGATACAGGAGAGATGTGAGAGACATGAGATGTGTTATGTGACTGCTTCATGTCCATCCACATCCTGGTGTATGGAGGTTGGCTGGCTTGGGCTTGTCGTGCCTTAAAACCATGTAAACTGACAACCAGCTAACTGCTTGAAAAGGCTGGGATTTTGGCAAAAAAGAGCTCTCTTTTGTACCTGCCTGGGGTCCCTACATCGCTCATTACCACAACAGATATGCTTGGATATCCCCATGCACGTACTGAAAGAAGACTGAGATGCCAGTAAACAGATCACATGGAGAGGGGAGAGTTAAACAGAAGTGATTTGTGCTGCTGAAACAAACCACCTTACTACATCTTTAGTTTCAAAACAGTACATGCCATTGAAGAAAAAAAAAATATATATATATGTGACGGTGTTCACAGGAGTTTTCAGGTGAGGGAAAAGACAAGAATGTTGACTCCATGTTCAGAAGGCTTGATTTATTATTTTCTGATATATATTACATTAAAACTGTACTAAAAAGAATAGAAGGAAAAGTTTCATCTCAGAAGGCTAGCTAAGCTAAGAATAGAAAGGAATGAATAATAAATGTTTGTGTCTCGGACAGAGAGTCCGAGCTAACTGGGCTGTGATTGGGCATTAATTGTAAACATCCAAGATGGGCCAATCACAGATGCACCTGTTGCATTCCACAGCAGCAGATAACCATTGTTTACATTTTGTTCCTGAAGACTCTCAGCTTCTCAGGAAGAAAAATCCTAAGAAAGGATTTTTAATGAAAAGATGTCTGCGACATATATATAATCCTATATACAATATTGGACTTGACAACCTCCAACATTAGCAAATGTCAGAACATAATTGGTGGCTGTGTAGTATTTCTTCTACCTTGTATTATTTGCTTGACATATTTAAGCACTTTAGATTTCTGCCATTTGAAAACATTTTGATTTCTGAGATATTAATTCAACCCTTGTCTGTTTTATATGCTGTCTTTTCCCTAAAAATCCATCTAGTTTTATGGACTGGGATATTGAATGCATGTGTGATAGGGAAACAAAGGACGGGACAGGAGAGGGATGAAGAAGCAACAAATTTTTAATTTAAAAATTTTAAACATATTAAAATTTCTTATCCCTGTAGTCAAATACATTAGCTGGTCCACTAAGATTAAATATGTTTTCCCTTACTGATTCAGATCTCCCTTTAATGTCTGTTTTTACAGTGGTTCAAGTGTAAGCAAAAACATTATTTACATTAGTGTTTACAAAATGTGATAAACACACAAATCCCTACCAGTAGAGGCATTGACTACAACTTACTATGAGTAAATAATGAGGAGAAAGAGATGCTCCCTGATGCATTGATGCTGATTTCAAAGAGACTTAATGAGACATACATCTGCCAAACACTAATGTGCAAGTTAAAAGACATGGGAACTGTGTTTAAATTTCCTCCATGAAAACGTTCAGACTTCCTTGCTTACATATAAATATGTGCAGGTAGGAAAAAAAAATAAAGGTGGAAGGGGTTTTTTATAAAGATCTGTTCCAGTGTTGAGGAATAGGACATGTTTTTTCCTCTTCAAATTGGCATCTCAGACTCTCCTTCAGACAAAGCAACTACATAGTCATCATTTTAGCATTCACTGGAAACTAGTTTCATGCTCAGCTAGATGAATTTCTTTATAGCTCTTCATTACTATTTGTTTCTTCTGATCACCTGCCAGTCTCAGTTACCAACAAAGATAATAGGTTTTATCACTGAGGTCTAGGTATCAAAACCAGCAGGGCTGTAGTAATTAAGGAGAACAACATCATTGATGCACAGACAGTTCTTTATCTCAAAACTCACAACCCCTGTGCACAGCCCCAGCTGTAACATAGCAATATATTACTCCCCTTCACTATGGGACATTGAGGCCTTGGGACCATGGAAAAAATGCTTTCTTAATAGCACATATACAATTTGACATCAGGCTTTTATTCTGCCAGAAAAGCTAATGGGTCATATAAGTGTCAGAGGTATTACCATCCACAATTATCACTAGCAGCTTGCCTAACACAGCACATTTCCCAAAGATGTGCCTTTCCACTTCACAGGGAGCCTTATGCCTGCCAATCCACAGCCAAAGTTATCATCTAATTAAACAAAGGTAAAACAGTCCTGATGATCCTGGGAACTGTTTGATTCCACTGCCAAACTTAGGTCTCCTGCATAATTTTAAACATCTTACGGCACCATGCTTGGCCTCCTGCTGCAGGATTCCTGCAAGCCCTCTGTCACATCTGCCAGCTCCTGCAGGTGTCTCAGGTATTCAGTGGATCAGCTGTCTCAAATCTTGATAGCTGTGTTATGCTAGAGCTTAATGCTACCTTATAGGCTGATTTTAATGATGTTGGCAAGATTCACAGTCTAATAAATTGAGATCAGTGCTAATGCTGGTTTTTAGAGGTCAGAGGTGTAACACAGAGTGCCAGGGAGCTGAGGGAACACATAGATTCTGATTGCTCTGGCCAGCCTGAAAACACCTTCTGTAATCTTCCTCTGCAAACTCTCTCCTTCTTTTCAGCCTGGGTGTTAACTGGCTGTGTTCAGAGTCAGCCTTAACATGATGCAGCTGCCTAACTCTGAGGGAGGCTTTGGTGGAAACAAGAAAGTTGTGAGAAAGCCCTGTGGAAAACAGGGGTATTGACCCTTTCTGTCCCCTCTGCCGTGTGCAGGAGCTTCATTTTAGTCCAGCCCTTGCCCTTGGCCTTTGTCTGAGCTACACTGCAGGCATGTCCATGCCTGGCCTGGCACCCTGCAGATCCTGATTTGCTGTCTTGAACTCAGAGCAGGCTCATCATTTGGTCTAATGTGGTGACTGCAGCTCTGTGCTGGTTACTGTCAGCTCTGCTGGCCTGGCTTGGGTGCTGTGGGACTGTACCCCTTGTTTCCCAGAGCACTGCCCTGCTTTCCTGGCTGATGCCTCCACCCCATGGCTCCCCTCCCCTTCCAGAGCAGCCCACTTTCACAGCTCTCTGACATAAAAATGCAAAGGACTTGTCCATGTAAGGCTCTGGAAATCATCTGATGTGTGTCACAGACTCCTACTGCAGATTAGAGCAATGTATTTGCAGAACAGACTCATGAAAGTGCTTATATCTAGTAAGAAAACAAAAGTATTTAGGATCTTGCCACGTCTGTGCACTCTTCCTCATTTCCCTGTTGCTATGTGGCAAGCAGAAATATGTAGCAGGATATAGATTAAACAGTGTTAAAATATCAAGCAGTGATCTTGTGATACTTTTTCTGAAAAGTATCACAAGATACTTTTGTGACTTGTGGTGATACCTTGTGCTTTGCCTTTCCCTCCACACAAACTCAGAGGAGAGTAAGGGAATATCACAAAGTCAAAACCTAATCTTGAAGAAAGAGGTGGGCCACTGCTAGAGTCTGACAGTGGCCATGAAAAGAGACATGGTGGAGCTTAGAAAGGAGATTGGCAAATCTTGGCCGCTGAAAATTTAAATCCATTCCAATGTAAGGAGTCTAGTTTAATTCTGTTCAATTCAAATCTATTATTACTGTCTTCATTTAATAAAAAATATTCATTACAGTAATGACCATTTGACCAATGGACAACATTTGACAGAGCAATTTTACCATCTATTTTACATCTATAATAGCAGTGTGACGTGAGCAGAAGGTAGCATTGCTTTTCCTTCTGAAGATGTTAGACAATTCTGCCTGCCTCCTGACAGTTCCCCAGGCAAAGGAAAGGAGTAATTTCACTTTTGGCAGTGACTGTAGAAACTAAAATGTTTGGAACAGAACTTTTACCTTGACAATTCTACAGTAAAATATTTGTACATTTACAAATCAAATTGAATGTCCATTACACAAGCTGCAGTTCTCATGCAACACCTTAGCCCGGTGAAAATCTGTAAATGCAGATGTAATTCCTGTGTCTTTTGTTCCCTCTATTATTGTGCTCCAGGAGTGGTTGAGCTGCTCATTTGAGAGGAAAAAAATAGAAAGAAGGAGGGGGAAGAAATGGATTGGATGTTTATTTTTTGGTGGGTGATTATCATCCTACTCTGACAGATGATTTCTATTAGGTCACTGAGGCTTGTACTCTCAGATAATCCCTGTTTTCTGGCAAGCACAAACAAAAATAAGTGCAGACAACAAGGATTAGGAATAATATGGGAGCTGCAAACTATCAAACCTGTTTATTACCCTTCTCAAAGAAGACACAGAAGATCTCTGAAGGTACATGAGCAATTGACTCTCCTGTGAGAGCTCCAAACAGAAGAAAATCTCTGCTATTCTTAATAAGAAAAGGTCTTGTTCTTTAAATACAGGACTCACTGGAGTGACACTCACCTAGAACATCCATAATTTTGACTTCATAGGTAGCTTTTTTACTCCTGGGTTTGCTAGCTTAAATATTCCAAAAGGACACTATAGCAATGCCATGCTTGTGTTCCAATGGCACCTTGTGATTTGGGGGGCTGTAGAGGAAAATGCCATGCATTAGCCACCAGAATAGAGAACTGCCATGACTTTGCATTCTATAACTTTACAGCCATATAGGGCATGTTTTTAATGGCACTTTTGCATTCCACAGTAATCCATGGTCAGCACAAGGAATGACTTTTGTCAGCACTGGGTTTTCTCTTTAACTTGACTGAATCAAGGCTCCAAGGCTCTCGCTGAAGGGTGAGTTCTTTGAGACAGACTCCAGAGTTAAATCACACAGTGTTTAATCTAGCATTTTATGCACCTGATGCAGTCAGATAAGACTGAGACATACAGATCAGTTGATCAAAGCCTGGGCTCATTGTCTGGAGGTGATTTTTCCAGATGATCATTTCCAACTTGACATGCGATAAATGGCTAAAAGCAGTAAAGGGTCAACAGGCCTGTCATAAAAATATTGACAGTGGAACTGTTCAGAGGGACAGTGATGAATCTTCAGTGAATTCCTTGGTATTTTTAAGGCCAAACCCACATGCAGCAGGTGACATTCCCTTTGCAATATCCAAGAGCTGAATAAGCACTTCCAGAAGGAGAGAGCAGCATTAACCACCACCTGCTCTGAAACATCAGTGGTCACTGTCACAGAAATGGAGAGACACCAAGCTAATTTCTTAGCAAGTTCAGTACAATACCATCACTCCAGCTCAGGAGCAAAAGGCAGAGACCTTATGATGCACTGGAGCTCATCCAAGTCAGTTCTTCTTAACATCAGGATTAGAGCTGCTACTGAGACATGCTCTTAGGAAAGTTTCTCAGAGTTTGGAGGATTTAACCCAATGATCTGATTTTATTCTTCCTTCCAGAGTGCACTCTGCTGTCACTTACAAGGCTAATGCTCTACATTCTCATGCTGGCTTTCACTGCAGAATCTTAAAGCATTTTACAAGCATTAGTGGATTAAGTTTCCCTCCATCTGAGGAGAGGATAGTAAGTGGTAATTATTGCAGTGTTATTTGGTTGCTAACTCTCCATGATTGGAATAGTGTCACTTTAGATGGCTTAAAGCCCTGTGCTCATCTATGATGCTGTGATTCTACAGATGGGGAAAACAGAAAGAGATGTTTTCCCTGAACTGCTTCTTAAGTGTCGGGTGAGACTGGGAACAGGGTGCAACCTGGCACACACTGCCAAGCTCTGAACTCTAGCCCAGGCCCTCCCTATTTCTGGGAGTTTTTGTCACTGAGAAAATACATTTTCTGTGCAGTCTGAGAACACTTTTCCCATTTAGTAAAAAAAAGGAGAAAAAAGAAATCAACCCAATCCCTGACCATTTGGGCATCTGGTTAAGATTTACTGTTTGCTATGTCTCAAGAGCTGGGACTCAAACCTAGCACTGACTTCTGCTTTTGGATTGCACAGTGCTCCTGGTCTATCACATCCTCTCTGAAAAGTGTCAAACCCACTTTTTGACTGGAGACTTAGCAAAGGTTGACCTTATTCTGGCCTTTCAGTACTTTAAGGGAGATTTAAGAAAAGGCGGGGGGAGAATTCTTAGCAGGGCTTGTTGCAATAGGTAATACTGAGAAAGGCTCAATTTAGATTAGATATAAGGAAGAAGATTACTATTATTATTATAAGGGTGGCAATATACAGGAACAGAGAGGTTGTAGATGCCCCATCCTGGGAAACATTCAAGGTCAGGTTGGTCTGGGCTCTGAGTTATCTGATCAAGCAGGGAAGTTGGACTAGATGGCCTTTAAAGGTCCCTTCAAACACAAACTATTCCATCATTCTATGAATCAGCCTTATAAAGAAGCTCATGAGCCTCTTTCAGAAATAAATACAGCATTATCTTTTTTTTTTTTTTTACAAACTTGTGATATCATGGAGTTTGGATCTCACTGGAATACCTTTTCTTGCTCTTGTTTCAGGGTGTTCTTCACATTTTGACTTTAAAAATCTGCTTTCTCTGCAGCTACTGATTTTGTTTTGTTGCCATGTTGTAAAACACACCAGCTTTCATTACTTATCTTTTAAATTCTTTTAAACTCCTGTTCTCCAGCCTGAGAAGTCAGTAAAACTGTTGACTTCATCTCCTGGGTAATTTGTTTATTACTGAGTTGTGTTTTGTATTTCTGTCCTTGTTTATGTCTCTGAGAAACTAGAACATGATTTAACAAGATTAAAATCAATGAATGCCTGTTCAGAGACCAGTGCTTATTAGACTAGGTGTCATCTATCTTTCATCTGGAAGTTTTGTGAATGTGTGAACCTCTATGGAGACCCCTAAGATGCTAACATCTGCACAAAATGATTCTGTGAAAGCTTTATATTTCTTTCTTTATTTCTTTTCCTCTTAGTTTTCTGCTTGCTGCTGAAATCTGGTTTTCAGCTGAGAGAAAGAGGGAAGCAAGTGAGAATGAATGTCAGTCTGACAAGAATTACATCACTCTGTGTTAACAGAAACCTCTGTGGTCTGCACGGATGTCTCTACAGTCCTGAGCAATAAATCAAATCAGAGAAACACAGAATGGTTTGGATTGGAAGGAATGTAAAGATCATTTCACTCTGAACCCTCTACCATGGTCAGGGACACCTTCCACTATCCCAGGTTGCTCAGAGCTCCTGGCTTTGAACACTAGCAGAGATGGAATATCCACAGCTTCTCTGGGCATCCTGTGCCAGGGCTTCATCACCCTCAAGCAGCATCATAGAATCAGAAAAAAAAAAATTCTGGAGGGGAGAGGAGGAAAGGGGAGAGGAGGGAAGCTTTCACTAGTGTTTTATCTGACCATAAATGGGTGAGTTAAGACATATTTCACTAATGAACAGAGCTGTTTAGATCTCGCAGTAATGGAAGCTAAATTCACTGATATCTCATGTTCAGACTGTCTGTTAAAGATATTTTCAATTTTTGCCTCATCCTCTATAGCAAATATTATACCTTATTCAAGACCTAGGTTTTATTATATATAAGGTATTTTTCTGCTCATGTAGTCTGTGATACTAACCAAGCTGAGGTTATTAGACAGTAGATTCATTCACTTTTAAAGTCCTTTTCCATTTTCACTTCTTACTTCACAAGCAGGTTATGCAGGATTTTGGAATTGCTCTCCTATTTTGCTCTCAGGAAATTCTGGTTTGCATTCTTGTATTTCCATTTAAAACAGCCTCTTCTTGAGCTGTTTCAGTAAAAAGCCTGAAGGGTTTATTCATCCCCATCAAATTGCATTTATTTAAACTTTGAGAATAAAGAAAATACAAGCATAAATAGGGACCAAGCTGTCAACCTGACTCATCATTTACAGTTAACAGGATTAACTGGGTACAGCAACCAACGTAAAAAACATCTCGGAGTACAGGATAACAGGACATATTTTTGTATTGACAACCTTCCCTCTCCTTGTCTCGCTCTCTCCCCATATAATTGTTGCTGTTTAATTAAGTAATACAGTGTTTCTTTAGCACTGTCTCAAATTAGGCACAGAGTATTTTCTTGCTTCCATGTTTCCATGGCAGTATGGTGAAAGATTCTGGCATACATAAGGGAAGATAGATTCCTACCTACACCATACTCAGATTTTATGATGGGAAAAAAAAACCCAAAACATCATTACTATAAATGAAACAAAAGGTAGTGAAGCTGATCCACAATCTTATTTCGTGTGGACCATCAGACATTTTTGAGATGATAAGAATTTCTCAGTACAGCTCACCTGTGGTAGGTTTGGCATAAAATCACAGAGGTAAAAGGAATTGCTGGAGCTGGAATCAGTTAATTGCATTTTTGTTGGTCAATAACCAAGCATTATGTAAATTAACAAAGAGAGATTCTGTTTCAAAGCATGCAATTTTACTTAGAATAAAGTATCTGGTTGAAATCAACAGAGGATGTTCTGTGATTTTAATGGATTTTGGCACCAAACCAGACCATTTTCAGCAGGCATGATGCTCTGACATAGCTGTCAACAAATACTGCTCTTTAGTTATGTGGATGACTGACTGACTTTCTGTATTGCTGTAACTCCTTCTGCTTCAAAACATTTTTGTAAAGAAGAATGTGGGTTTCACCCCAAAAGTCAATTCTAACACAGTATCCTTCTCTCTGAAAATGGTCTATATCAGAATAGAAAATAAGAAAAATAGAAAATAAAGAGTTAATTGTTGCAGTGAAAGGGAAATTTTGCAACTGTGGAGACTAACAAAGCCCTCAGACACTCCTCAACACCTGATACTTTTCCTTCTCCCCAGGATCAGGCTCAGTCAGGTCTGTACCATACAGCCTGTACCATATTTGAAGGACTACCCATATAAGTGTGTGGGTACTTTCAAAAGCAGCAGAGATAAACCCAAAGCATTGCTACATAAAATACCATCCATTAGTAAATGCATAGATTATAGGTGTTTCTGTATTTTGAGCAAAACCTAAACAAGGCCATGCTGAGTTTTGTTCTTTGCTTCGGAGGCTTAGTAAGAATTTGAATTGAATTGTGTCTGCACACAAGGGTTGACAATACATTTTTTTCCTTATGATTAAAAATCAAAACAATTTGTTTTTCTTTTAATTAAAAAAATCACAACTAGGCTGAGTGCTTAGCCATATTTAATCACTGTGTTCCTTATTAGGACAGCAAATGACAGAGTGTTTGTGGCCAGATGGAGGAATTATGCTGATATTCCTTCAAGCTCTCCTTCAGTACCCCTTTGAGGAATTAATGTTTTTCTTGAATTATGACCTTGAGTCTAGAAATTTCTCTACAGAGTGCAGCAGTAATGTATATTCTTTGCCTTTGTTGGCTTACTGTAACTCAGATCACAGATGTCTTTCATTTTGTACCTAGGCAGTAAGTAGAGATGTACTCATTACCTGAAAAGAAAAGAATACAGGATGTCTGGAAGGCATAAAATGAGCTAAATATGAGTTAAATATCATAAAAGAGATCTTGTCAAAGAGAAGTATTTTATGAGAACATTTTGATTTTGGTGTCTGAATATGAAATCACTGGATAAAGGAAACTGCCAGACATGAAACATGTATGGGAATTACATGGTCTTACGGTCTACAGACTGAAATTCCTCCCCTCCTGGTCCAGACTAATTAACTCCCACATTCACACATTGTGTTGCCATTGTTGAGCTACCTCAATAAGATGGAGAACATCCATGGGCTGATGGGAGCACTGTAAATTGCAACAAAATAAAAGCACAGTCCTGCTCCTGGAGGGGAACAACCCCCTGCAGCAATACCTGCTGAGAGCTGAGAAGCTGCAAAGCAGCCTTGCAGAAAAAGTCCTGCAGTCATGGTGGACAGCAAGTGTGGATCCAGAAATGTGTCCTTGCAGTAAAAGCGCCCAGCAGTGTCCTGGGCTGCATGAGAAGAGGATTTTCTGCAAGTCAAAACACTGTCAAGGGCCACCAGGAGAGCCGAGTCCAGATGTGGACAAGAGAGACAGGGGCACATGGGAGGAAATCCAGTGGATGTGCAAAAAAGGTGAATGGAGATCTCTCCTAGGAGGAAAGACTGAGAGAATTGGGGTTGTTCAGCCTGGAGAAGAATCAGGGAACTCTTACTCATGTGTGTACATCCTGAAGGGAGCATGCAGAGGGGACGTAGCCAGGCTCTCTGCATCCATAGCCAGAGACAGGACCAGAGGCAGTGGGCACAAACACAGGAGGTTCCCTCTGAACATGGTGAGGCATTTTCTCCTGTGAGGGTGATTGCCACTGGCACAGATTGTCCAGGAATGTTGTGGGATCTCCATCTTGGAAATAGTAAAAAGTTGTCTGAACACAGTCCTGAGCAACTTTTCTGTAGATGTTCCTGCTTGAAAAGGGAGGTTGGACCAGCTGACCTCCAGAGGTCCTGTCCAACATCAGTGGTGTTATACAATTTCATCACTATAAAGAATAGGATTTTTTGGTTTTTTACCATTCATTTTCTTAAGCATTTTCAGTTAACAAGAAAGGCTGTTCCTTCTACCGCCTTGATAAGGAATAATATATCTTCTGGGCACCATTTTGTACAATCAGCTTGTATTTTTGAATCATATAGAAATGTTTTAGCACCCCATATTTTGTGTTTTTCCTCAAAAGTACAAACCTGGCTGTTCCTGCCAGGTTCCCTCTTATTTTGTTGACAATCACCTAGTTTTCTGTGATTGTGCACTGCAGCAGGTACAGCAGTGCACTTACTGCATTCTCAGTGACAGCCTGCCTTACCATTAGAAGGTCCTTCTCTTGCAGAGGTACGGCCCTTTTCAAAAAGGTGGATCTTGTCATAGGCAGTTTTACAATACAGATAAAATTGCACACTCAAGAAAGCAGCAGGTTTAAAATAAATAGTTACAGGACTTAGCAAGTGATCTGTGAGGCTGCTTGTAAGGAGCAGCAATAAGCACTGGGAACACTGGCAAATTAGAGAGCTGACTCTGAAATAATGAGGAACCACACAGGGTCCAGTTGCTGAGGACTGGTGGGATTAGTCACTATAGCAGCCATGGCTATGTTGGTGAGGAAAAAAATATGTCCACATCTAGAAAAATTGCTTGGATTTATGGAAATCACAAAGCTTACAGGACTCTCAGAACTTTCTCATCAATTGTAATCACTTACAACCAGCACCATTGAATCTTTCTCTGAATTAAAGAGATTATATTAACATCCTAACATTTTACAATAAGGAATAAATTTAATCCTACTTCTTAATGATGTTTTATAACACAATAATTTAAAGAAAGAAGTGTTAATTTACATTATGAATATTCTGAGGACATTTTATTGAATGTACAAGAATCCATGATTTCACAAACACAGAAAATCTTTCATTACACACACAAAAATGTCTTGATTAAAAGAAGAGATGAAAATGACAATTCTAGTTTAATGTGCAATATGTTATGGAAAAAGAACCACTTCAATATAATGAATTCAAATGGAATATTCAATGTAGGCAGTTGATGAAGAAAGCAAAACAATTGCTGAAGTTTAAATGGCCCAGTAAAATCATGGCTCATAGCCCAGTAAGTAGGGGTATTGCAATGGAGGTGAGCTCCTAAGTAATGTATGCACTTCTGCTACATTTGAATGGAAATATAAGAGGTAAGGATGCACAACAAAGAAAAATATTCAATATATATTTTACTTTGTGTAATTCTGTGAACAAAATAGAAAGCATAGCATTGATAATAAAGGCGGGTAAAAGTAGTATTTGCTGAAATGCAGAATTGTTATGGCCTGAAGCTCATCTCTTATAAGATCTATTTTGAGAAGCTTCCTGAGCAATAAAAAGTATTAATTAAATAAATAAATAAATAAATAAATAAATAAATAAATAAACAAACAAACTGGAGTTGTGAGACTTCTTGAGTAAAAAGACCACCAGCTTCATGTGTAGAATTTAGAAAGGCAAACAAATTTTGCAAAAATTAAAGAGTGCTTTGCTTGGTTTCAGTCCCGGAGAGAACTGTAATGATGAAATAGTTATCCAATACACAAAGCATAAACCCCACAATTAATGTCTATCCATGTGGCTCATCAAATAAACACATCATTTTTGTCATCATGGCATAACTGTTGAAAAAAATTTCTATGAAAATCCATGAAAAATTTGTCTTTTTACTATCCCAAGAGTAAAACAATTGGGGTTCATTTACCTGGGGGAAAAGAAAAAATTAAGAGAGAGAAAAAAAGGAGTATTCTGCTTAGATATATCTGGGCCTAGATACCAAGATGGCAGAAAAATGCTTTCAGGAAAAGGGCAAATATGTGACAAGGAAGTATGAGTTTAATTAAGCTAGAATTTAGAAGAAAGCTTTTAATGTTAACAGTAATGTGGTTTTGATACACCAAAATAATTGCAGCAGGCAGGCAGATATCCTTCTTTGTTTATAGAGCAGTCTATAGAATGTATTACATAACATCATTGTTTGTGACAAAACAAAACTGTAATTCAATGACATGGAATGTCTCTTCCTATTCTGTGCTGTTGTAATTCTTCCATCTGATCAAGCTAAACATATTGATGTAGCACACTGGAATATCTGCAGGGCATCTGAGAAAGTACTACACCATGTTTTACTTTCTATGGAACAAATAAAACATCAAATGGATTAATGTCACTTTTAGCAGCTGTTAAAGGGAAGTCATCCATGAACTGACCAATTTATAATACTTGTAGTGGAGTTTTTAATAATTGTACCAGATATTTACAGATAAATCTTGGTGGTATGAAAAAAAGGTGAAATAAATAATGGAGATGTGTTTCTTCATCAGGGTATTGTAAAGTACCTTACAATTGTTTCCCAGAGATCAGCTGCTCAATAACATGTGCAAGAGCAGGAAATTCATGCTGAATTTACTTGATAAGGGATCTTAGAGTGGAAAGTGGTAAGTTGTAAAAAAACCTCCTTTTGTTCAACAAGAAAATAGCATCTCAACATGCTGGCAGTGAAGCACTGTAACAGAAAGGACTAATATTGTCTTCAGAAGTATAAAAAACAGGATTGTCAAACCAAAATAAAGAAATTGCCTTGTCTCTGTACAAGATCTGTCAAGATCCTCAACAATTCTGTGGTGCAGAATTTTAAATTATGCAGAAAAATACTCATGCAAGAAGGAATATGGCAGGAGGGCAGTAAAAATTCTCTACAGATCATATTTTATGTTGAAAAAATGTAGGAGCTCAGTCTATCTAGCTTATTAAAGAAATTGGGTTTTGCACTGTATTGTTAATGAGGCAAGTGTTAAGAAAAACTTGTAACAGTATTCAGTGAACAGTGAGACCAGTTTAAGTCTGTGCATCCCTGAATTGAAAAAAAAAAAAAAAAACTAAAAACCACCGAACAAAAAAAATCCCCAGAAATTATAATGTGTGGTTTCCAAGCAATTAGAGTAATCAGGCACTGTAACAGTTCAGAAAGGAGGACAGAGAGGTCAGAAGGACTGGTGCCAGGAGAGGTTTGAGTGCACTGGTGATTGATGTGCACTACACAGTCATGCACACTGATACAGGGTTTTACCTCCAGGTTGTCCTCAGTTAATTGGAGCTCTGTGAGCCCCTGGTGCACACTGAAGTCACTCCTCGTGCCCTGCACCAAAATTATCTATATTGTGTCATTTCCTTTTGAATCTCCTTTCACTACAGTATAAAACCAATGTGGAAAATATGTCACATAAACATACTTTTTCTAATTTTCTTTTATTTCAATATCTATAAATAAATAAATAGTTCTTGACTCATTACTAAAGGAGACCTCTAGCATAAATAAACTTGCTGCAAGACTATAGTTTCAGGAGATTTCTCTGGAATCCAGACAACTCAAATGTAGGTATCTGCACTGTCCAAACATGATGAGGATGAATCCTAATACAGATAAATTAATTCTTCTTTCCAGGTCTGCATCTACAAAGAGGACAAAACCACAGCATTTGAGGGATCGCAATTCTAACACTTCATGGATTTAAGACATGTAAATATAAATACCAAGTATTCTATATTACAAATTTGTGAGGCAAACCAGTATATTTTGTGATATATGTGATCAGTGGGTAAAAATTTTAAAGCACTGCTTAATATTTGAACTTTCTATACTTTTGATGAAGATTAGGTGCTTTTCTTTACATCTGATGGTGTACTCTCATTTCTGGAACACAAAATATTTATTATTTTTATACTCAGGAGTCAAAGTCAATGGTCCTGGTTGATACCTGGAGTTTCTGCATCTCCTCCTTCACTTATTGATCTTGCAGAGGCTTTACATTTCGTTGGGAAGCTCAAAATTCTTACCGTTTTGGTTCAAAGCAATAACTGCAGGCATTGTTTGGGTTTCCATTGGTAACTGATGAAAGTCAAGGGAAAATGCATTTTATACAAAAGAAAATGCATGATAGTAGTTAGTGAGTTCTGATTTTTTTTGTTTGGTTGGTTTTGATTTTCCTTAACATCAAAGAGGCCATGCCTCCTATAAGTCAGAAAATTTCCTTCAAATGCTTGACTTGTTTGTTAGCATTATATTATGGTGATGGTAGTATTAATAATAATAACAACAATAATGATTTGAAACTAGGGCTGTGTTTTCCACATGTTAAACTTACTAAGAGGCATTCTGAGATTTCCCTGCTTTGGATGAAGAACTACATTTTGGTTTATTTCTGTCCTGCAAGCCCTTCAGACTATATAGGGCCCCAATTTCTTCTTTTCCCTGTCTGTATAAGAAAGAATAAATAACAGCCTATGATATACGTGAACACTGGGGTTTACTTAAGACGGAGGTAAGAGTTTTTCCCGACCTGATTTTCCAGCTCACTCTCCCTCTCCTGTGGCTCTGTGCTCACCAGACCTTGACTCTCTTCCCTGCAGGGAGGTCACTGCTGGTCCATCATGCTCAGGATGCTCAGGGAGAAGAACACCTTGGTCCAGGCTGTGCTGCTGCCTCAGTCACCAGCCACAGCTGCCACTGGCTGAGGTTCCTGGGTGTCCTCAGAGACTCCATGAATCTCATCCATCTCCCAGACCTCTTCCCACTTCCAAGATATTTATTCCAACCAGGACCTTCACCTTCTTATTTCTGGAGCCTGTTTCTTTCCCCCTCTGCTTCTTTTCAGACACGTATTTTTGTCACCACGCTCCTAAGAACAAAATAACAACCTGTGATCAGCCTTCTAACTGGTGGTACTTTCTCATGTCCCAACAAGTTCAGGACAGTATTGAAATTTGAACTTCCAAGAAGTTTCCAAGAGTAAACCTGAACCACAAGATATTGGATGTCTGATCTCCAAGGTTTCTTGCTAAGCAGGATCAAACTAAATGATAAAAATGACCTTAAAACCTGTTTATCTATGAACATACCAGATGTTATCTCACCAGGTGTCTTTCTTTCATGATGCAAGGTCTCAGAGTGTACAGCAGAAAATCATGTCATTCTCTGATCTTTAATTGCAATGTTTATCACATTAATTAATTAATTAATTAATTATGGATTATCACCTCCAGATTTTAAGTGTTATTATTTGATTGTGTTTTCTCTCTTTTCCTAAATACTATTTTCCTTAAGTTAATTGCCTTGCATTTTCCTAGGGTAAATGCATTGTTATTTTCTTTATCCTCTAGGTTCCTCTTGGTGACTTTTTATATTCTTTTTTTTTTTTTTTTGCTCTACTGATGTTTCAAGGATCAGTTTGAGTTGCATTTCTCAGAAGTTCTTTCAGAGTTTCAGCAAAAGAACTCTAAGGAAAGAAAAAAAGCATAAGAAAAGAAAAGCACATCACCAGTCTCCTAATCTTGTTCTTATGTTGGAACTGATCGTATGCAGTTTTCATACTCCTTTGGATAGTTTTCCACACAAAATTATGTTTCTATAAGCTGACTTACAGTAATATGTCCCATCAAAGAACTGTGGATTCTCAGAATAGTTGAAGCTGGAGGGGACCTTTAGAGATTATCTGGTCCAGTCACCAGCACTGGACATGGCACACTAGGTCTGTGTCACTACATTAGAGGGACAATGTCATCTCCCATGACCTTCACCAATGGCAAATTGTACCTGACCAATCTACTGGCCTCCCACAACCTCCCACGATGGAGTGACTGCATCAGTGGACAGGGGAAGAGGTACTGATGTCAGCTGGACTCTTGTATGGGCCTTGGAATGGTCGCCAACAACATTCTTGCCACTTAAATGCAGAGATAAGGATTTGTTGGATGAGCTTTTAGATGGATAATGAATTGGCTGGATGGACATATCCAAAGTGTTGTATTGGGACCAAAAACTGCTTAGTGTCTGCATCCTTGACATAGACAGTGGGATTGAGCTCAGTTTCAAACTGAAAGATGTTTGGTTAAATTTGATGTTAGGCAGAATTCTTATGATGAGAATGGTGAGGCTGTAGAACAGGCTGCCTAGTGAAATTATGAATGCTCTATTCCCAGAAATGTTCAAGGCCAGGTTGCACAGGGTTTCAAACAATTTAATATAGTGAAGGAAATTCCTGCCTGTGTCAGGTGAGTTGAGGCAGATGATCTTTAAATGTCCCTTCCACTCCAAACCATCCTGTGACTCCATGATTTACTGGCAATGCTCTCCCTAATGCAGCCCAGGAGGTGTCTGACCTTCATTGCTGCCAGGGCACACTGCTGAATTACACACAGCCTGCTGTCCAAAAGGGTTCCTGGGATAATTTCTGCAAAGTTGCTTCCTCGCTGTTCTTCCCAGGGGCAGGATTTTGCACTCTACCTATGCTGAGCTTCATGAGGTTTCTGCCAGCCCATTTCTCCAGCCTGTTCAGGTCCCTCCTGATGGCAGCAGAGCCCTCTGGTGTGTCAGCCACTCCTTGTGGTGTTACATCCTCTGCAGCCTTGGTGAGAGTACACTAATAATGAAGAGCTCAAACAGCACAGATCCCTGGGGTACCTCTTATAACTGGCCTCCAGATGGATTTTGTGCAGCTAATAATAACCCTTTGTGCCCAGCTCTTCATCCACCTTTCAGAGCATCTCACCATTCATTCACCTTGCCCTTATTTCATAGATTACCTAAGGAAGTTGAGTGACTGTGTGAAAAGCCTTGCTGAATTCAAGATAAAAAACTTCTACTGCCGCCCTCTTGCCCACCAAGACAGATCTTGTTGTAGAAATCTGTCAGGCTGGTCAGTCATGATTTTACCTTTCTAAAACTGTGTTTAATATTCCCAATCACCTTCTCCTCCTTCATATATTTGGAAATGGTTTATAGCAGGATTTTCTTCATCATCTTGCCAGAGACTGAAATAAAGTTACAACTCAGTATTTCTACAGATCCTCCTTCCTGTTAATCTTCAAAATAAGAGGGTTTTTTTGTTTGTTTGTTTTTTTACTTCCAATCCTCAGGTACCTTCCTTGATTGTAATAACCCTTAAAGACAATCAAGATTGGCTTTCCAATTGTATGAGCCACGTCCCTTCTTGTGTGAGTTATTATACAAACACTTCAAAGAAGCTCCCAGTCATGACTATTTCTCTGAAAAAATACGAGAGGTTCCCTCACACTTAGACCCTCTAGGCACTTCTTTCTTGGTGTGCATATTCTTGGGGTGGAGATCCTTCAGCTCTGTTATTTTTTCCAAGGTCTCTCTACTCCACACCACATGGCACACTTTGCTTGCCATTCCAGTCCACCCTTTCCTCTCTTCTTTGTGCGTTATCATCTCCATTATCTCATTATATAAAACAGTTTTGGATCATCTTGTTTTGCTCTCCACAGCCATGTAGGCAGCTTATCATTAGTTTTGCTGCTTTGTTTAGTGCAGTTTATGAAGCACACTTTGCATTCTGTGTGCAAAGCAGAGGCAAAATGTTTGACTTTTTTCTTATAGGACTGTGCAGCTCCTTAGAGCTTGCACATGTTGTCATCCCATAAATGCAGCCATTGAGGAAGCAAAAGGAATAAGCCATTACATACACATGGTTTGAACTCCCCAGAATGCTGTTATTCTAGATAAAAAGTTTTGCTGACAAAGCTAAATAAATATTCACCTGAAATACTAGTCATTGTAATGTAGGAGGAACAAAATGATTTTCTAGCAAATAAGTATTTTCTTCAGGACCCTTTCAGCAACCATTGTAAAGTTTGTCCAAATGTGTTCTATAAACATTTTTTTTTTTTCAAATAAACCAGTGGTTATAGTTCTGTTGATGTTTGGGGTGAGGGGACACATATCTAGTTAGTTGGCTACTTATTTTTACTATCACCCATAAAATAAGTAATGAATTGAACATCAAAAAGCCAGACTTCCAAAACCTGGAAAAAAAATAATACCACAATCTCTGCAGGAGAATTTTTTGTGTTTATTGGTTATTTTAGTTGTGCTGGGGAACAAAGAAATAAACATTTCAGGATTCATCAGAAAGTGTGTATTTATCTTCAAAAATATGCAATATAACACTCAGCACATCAAATCTGCTGGAATTTTATTTCATGATATTAAACTTTTGCAGAATCTGCTGCTTTATTGTTCTGTTGTTCTGACAGGAATTGACATAGCTGTCTGAGAGGGATCTTGTGCACTTAGTGGGTACCCAACACATCTGATGTAAGAAGACTTTCATAAGGTTTGCTGCAAACTTGGTGCCATTTACAGCAAATCGCAGCAGCTTTATTACTGCCTCAATTTGCTTTATAGTCTGTCAGCTTTATTGTTTGGAATTCAACTCTCCCATGTGTTCTGTTGAATCTGCAACTCGTCCTGTGGTGGACAGAGATACGAGCTGGGAAGTTTCAGTAAGGAATTTTAAGGCTGATATTTCCTTTAAAGAACACAGTACAGGGCAAGCTGTTGACTACTTTATAATCATCCAAAATTATATTCCTGTACATTTTAAAGACAGGTTTTTATTATCAACTTGTTATCAGTCCTTGCTGACACATGTGACAAGCTTTACCATGCAGGCAAAGCCACTGATGGTAGTAGCACCTCTTATGTCTCTAAAGTTGGGATTAAGCACTTTGGTTACCTAAACGATGCTTTTCTCCCAGTTTTCATCAAAGATAAGCACAATGAAATGTTGTACAGGGGAAAAAAAGAGATTAATCTCCACCTTATCCCCAGGTCTACTTGCTTCCATTAACCCAGGAAGGCTTAGTAACTGTTGGTAATGCACATTTCTCCAAGAGCGCACCATCCTCACAAATCTGAATGCTCTTTCAGGGGAGGCCTATATAATTATTTCTGCTTTACAGCTGTCAAAGGTAAGCTGTAAGAAAGGCAAAGCAATTTTTCAAATCACAGTGCAGCCGTGTCTGTCCAGGTCAAACCATGCATTCTAATATGGCCAGTCTGTCCATCACATAGGATGTTTTCCCTTTTGGGAGCTTTTCCTTTTATCTTCAGTGGCCCCCACTGAATAATGCAATTTTAGGGAATAGTTTATAAGGCATTATAATAACTGGAATAAAAACAACTTATAAAGAAAAATCAAATTAAAATTCTTCTATGTAAGAAATGTACATTTAAGTATATTTTAATTTAAAAACATAATAGTCCTTTCAATGCTTGCTATAGAAGGAACACAAAATTGTGCTTATTAAGTAAGGTCTGCTCTAATTTTCTGAGTTTACAGCCAACTAAATCAGTTGATAATACGAACTAATTCCAAAAGGGCTGTTCTTGCTCTCTATTTTCCTTCACAACCACGCTAGCCCCATCTTTTATGTAACTCCAGCAATAATGCTCCTGTAAGATCAGTAATTCACTAACTGATCCAAAAGAAAACTATTTTTCTTTTTTCATGGTTCATTTTCTGCATTAGCTTTCAGGCAGGTCAGCAAATTTGGCCAATTCATTCAGTACTCTGAGATAGGCAGGCACTAATAATTAAGATGTACCATGAATTTCCTGCCTGCTTATTCTTGTACTCTCCATCAATTACCAGCATAATGCCTTTGGAGGGGGCAGGAAAGATATGGAGGTAGGAAGAGAGGCTGTTGTAAATTCCCCCCTATCCTTAGAGACCCATCAGCCTGTAGGAGAGGCTCACTTTGCTCTCACTCTGTGACACAACACATGGGTAAAATCACAAAGGGTAGTCAAGAAATATGTATTAAGCTGCCACTTAAGTAGCAAAACATCTGATCACAGAGCAAAACCAGCAATTGCAGTGCATAGATATGCTTTCTGCTGGGCACTTAGTGCAAATGAAAAGGATGAAGATAGGTATGATTATGACAGAGTTAGACAGATGAATCTGCATTAAATGGCCTTACTTTTGGGTTGAGATTCTCTGGTGTGTTATTATCCTACAAAATAGCCTTTTTCACTAAACTTTCCACATATTGCTGAGTTCTACTCCTGAAAAGAAAATGACTGTAATGGCACATTGAGTAGCACAAACAGCATTAGAAGGTATTAGGCAAAAACATTGGTGATGGTCTCTTCTTGAGTAAGAATTTCACTGTCACAAGAATTTATAGTCTTTAATAGAGGAAAACATTGATCTGTCACTTCAGCATGCTACAAGTCAAAGGAAGAGCTACAGACAGAAACAAATTATCAGGCAAATAATTTTATTGTAGAAATGGATTATTATATCTGACATAGTTGTTTTGTTCTTAGAAGTGCTGCTGAATGCCATTAGCATTTCCTGATGTCATTTTAGCACTTATTGTTTGTTATATACCTGTGATTTTATATTGTGCATTTTAAAATATATTTACTCTTCTATGAAAACATGTGCTCTTGAGATTTCTCTTGTCACTGTCATATTTACTGGAAAAATCCCTTGCCCAGGATTTCTCTCCTGGGAAGCTGAGAAGCCTCAAAGAAAAAGGAAAACAATATTATCTCCTTTGCTTCTCCTGTGTTTTGTTGCTTTGGAATGTGGTTTGGAGATTGTTCATCCAACATGTAAATTGTTTTAATTTAATGACCAATCATGGTTAGGCTGTTTTGGACTGAGCAGAGAGTCATGAGTTTTTGATTAGTATCTTGTTAAGCCTTCTGCCTGTATCTTTTCTCTATTCTTTTAGTAAAGCATTCTTTAATATCATATCATATCATATCATATCATATCATATCATATCATAAAATATTAAATTAGCCTTCTAAGAACATGGAGTCAGATTCATTCCTTCCTTCCACAGGGGACCCTAGAAAATACCACATTCTCTCTAATGTGCTTTAAGTGTAATGGAGAGTTCTCCTTTTGCCATTGTATTATTTGAAAAATGCACAACTTGGATATTTTAAGTTGTCCTATTATGATAAAATAAATACTACTGTAATCCGCAAGTTTTCAGATGATAAAAAAATTACTAATACCTCGTTCCATCTAACATCTGCACCAAAAGTATCTAATTCTCTATTTCTTACATGGAAGGATTTAAAAAAAATTCAAAATCCTGATATATTTTTATCCCACAAAACAGAAGAGTGCTCTTATCTCCTGTCTGCTGATGAGGAACTGAGGAACAAAGAGTAAACCAAAATGCAAATTATATATTCAGTACTCTGTGATATTTACCAACAGGTCCATATGCCATTTAAAACATTAGGCACAAATTTACATGTCCCATAAGTTAAAACATCTTTTGCTAAAAGGTTTATTCAAAGTTTAAAAGGAAGTCTGCAGAAGTACAAGAAATTTAATCTAAAACTCATAAAGGTCAAGGTATAGCTTTTTATATAAAACCAGCGTTCCCAGTAAGAGCAGTCAGAGGTGGGAACAGTTGTGTCAGCAGAGGATCAGTTTGTACTGAAGAGATGCCCCTAAGATGATTTGACTCAGTGTTGTCATAACCTGCTCTTCTTTGTAAGCTCAGGGATTCAAAATTGGCCAAATGCAGCATCTCCCAGACAGGTTAATGGTCACTTGTCAAGCCCCTTCAGGAACAGCCCTCCTGATACAGTGTTCAGTGGCAGGTCTAATGCACAGATTGTGCCCTAAAGGAGATTTCATAAGAAATGCTAAATCTGAGTGAGTGTTCAAAGGCAGGCAGACAGGAAGAGAAGTTATATGGTCATACACTCACAGAAGGATTTGGTTGGAAAGAACCTTCATCTTGTTCCAAAGCTCCTGCTATGGCCGGAGACATCTTTCACTAGATCAGGCTGCTCAGAGCCCCATCCAGCCTGGCCTTGAGGTCTTCCAGGGATGGAGCATCCACAACTTCTCTGTACAACTTGTTCCTGCTTTACCACTCTTATAGCAAATAATTCCTTCCTTATATTTAGTCTAAATCCAACATCTGTCAGTTCAAACTCTTGTCTTTTGTCCTGTCTTGGGTGGGACTTCATTCCAAAAGTGTCTGGCATTGCATCTACTTGAATGCTGTGGGAAGAGCAATTCTCAGTGAAAAATGACCTTCTCCATGTCACCTGCCACCTATTCTCCTGTTTCACTTATTGCTACAGTGAAGTTTCTTTTGTCTTGCTTTTTCTGGCTAATCTACCAGTAGAAACCCTTATTATTCCTCACATTCCTTACCAAATTTAGCTTCAGTTGTACCTTATCAATCCTCACCCCACCCTTACAGGCCCAGGCAGTTATTCCTATGTTCTTCCCAGAATGCAAGTCTCTACTTCTGCTGCCTAAGCATTTGCCTCCTGTGTTTCAGCCTGACCAGGGGGTCCTCACTTGGCTGGGCTGGGCTCCTGCCTTCCCTGACCATTTCTTGAATGTGGGAATTGAGAGCTCTTCTTGTGCTTTAAGTAAAATAACATTAAATAGTTGCCAGCTTTCTTCTTCTCCCCTGTCCCTGAAGACAGTTTCCCAGGGGGTCCAATCCACTAGTTCTTTAAAAAACTAGAAGTTAATTTTCTTAAGGTTCAGGTTATGTCTACACTTTTTGCCTGGTCTATATCACTTCAGATCATGAATTCCACCAAGGCATTATCTCTCCCCTGTCATAACAAGACACAGTTGGCTTAGGGAAGCAAATCTTGTTTGTGGCGGTTCAAGGGAGGTTTTTATAAATTTGAACCCAACCATAATTATGCAAAGGAGTCAGAGAGATTCTTCTGATAAAAAGCAATACACTAATTAATTACATTACATTAGGGAAACATTGGGTGTATTTTCTGCCTTGGGGACAAATATTTATTCAATCTTCTGCAATCTGAAGCATTTGCAAAAGTTCACATAAAGACTAAATGTCATGCTATAGGAGGAGACAATTCTTCTGGGAAAAGCTGGACAAAGTTCTTTTTGACCCTCACTGACACAGAAACATCTCAGGAATCCTTTCTTGCATGCATTTTATCTCTGTCAGTCAGAAAAGGTAATGTCACCTCTGAATTCAGGGTGTTGATCCTCTCAAGATCAACAAAGTGTGGCATCAGCTTTATTTCAAACACACTCAGAAGCGCAGTCCTGTGGGGAGAGGCAGCACAGCGTGATCTGGAGACACACATTAGTTGTACTGAAGGCAGAACAAAGACAAAACCTTTGCTATCCACATGTTCAAATTGCTTAAACTCTCTGGTCAGTTTAACACTTTCATGTGGCACATCCTCTGCCCTCTAAAAACACTTACCCATATCATTAAAATCTCTGTTTTTCCAGGCTCCTGATAAAATCTCTCTAGAATTGCTGATCTGCTTTATAACTTGTAGTTGTCATTCCTTCTAAAAAGCCTTTATACCTTTTTTTTTTAATTTTAAACAAGTTATCAGATAACTTTTTTTTACTGCCTTGAGAATTGTTAAAAGATTTGACTAAAGAAATTTCATAAGGCTTTCACAGAAAAGCATAATTATATCTCTCTTGAGCTCTGCAGTACTTCATTAACATGTACAAGGCATGGGAATCACCTGTCTTTTTCAAATGATATGAAATCTTTTTATCACATTCTAATAAATTGAAGTATTATATTCAAGTGACCACTAAGCCCTATTTACTGACACATTTCCCACACATAAAATAGATAAGAAAGGAAAGCCAGGGACACTGATATGGAAAACACCTGATTGAATTCACCTTGGGAAGCACAAAAGAAAACATTACACAAGTAAACATTCCTGCCTTTGTGTTCTTAATGCAGACAATAAGAAATCTAGAAGAGAAGCAGACAAATATATACAAAAAGCCAAAGGAGAAAAGGAATGCCTGGGAGTAAATGGTATCACCATGTGTTGTCTTATTTTTTAAGATGAAAATAGATATTTATATTTTCTTTTTCTTCTTATTTTCTCAGCTGTACTCCATCAATACCTTAGATTAATGTAGTAATAATTCTCTCACATTAAGGATTGCAATTTGCTACTCCTTCAGGGTTAAGCTGGTGAATATTCAATATTTTCCATGGACTAAATTGCCATCTATAAATCCTTTATTTTCTTATTGATAAGTTGCATAGTTTTTTTTTCTTTCATTTACAGTTTTATTTCTCATCTGCCGTTTCTTCATTAGAGAGGGATAGAGAGCACTTTTTGTATTTCAGATGTATGTGTTGGAATTCTGCTCTGTAATTGTGCCTCAGCCTAGGTGTCTTGTGACAAACTCAAGGGCAACTTGGAGAAAGAAAAGGACAAAATAGAAATATTTTCCCAAACTTAGAGAGGTACTTGAAAAAGGGTCATGTTCCAAGGACTCAGCGTAGCTTGATGGGGATTTTCTTCAGCAAAATGCAGTGAAACCTTGTCATGTTAATCCATTGTTCACAACGACAGTGCCCTGAGAGGAAGGACTGATTGGTTTGGTCACCCTCTCCTGTTTGTGTACCTGTAGCATTTAGGGGAGCAAGTTAACGCCTCCTCCCAGCACCCCAGAGTGGCAGCAGGGACATCTTCCATCACACAGGCTGGGGCAGGCAGCAGGACCTGCGGCTGTCCTCAAATTCTCATCTGACATCTGATGTTACAGAGAACAGCTTTTAACCACTTTAGATATTGACTTGTCCACAAACACAATTGTTAATTTTCACCTCCACTGAGCTCACAACAGTCCCTAAAGATGAGGACATGTTAAAATATGCAGAGCAATGGGGATTTGAAATGCACCAAAATATAGAAATGTTTGAATAGAGCATTTTGGCTCAATGTGCATAATGAGAAACACTGGCCAAAAACTCATTCACACCAGGTTCCAGGTACATCCTCTGACTTGCTGTCATCAGGCAAGCAATGGCAAAGTAAAATATAATAAAAAGCAATGTATAGTTTCAGTTAATTTCTCAGCCCAAAATAAAAAGCTGGAGTGTCAGTATGAAACCCCTGTATCTTGAAAGATTGTTTCTTATGTACAAACCTCCTGGCTTTATCCAATGTTTTCATGTACAATCTTTATTATTAATATAATTAAATATATATTAAATGAGAGATTCATTCAGGTGCCTTAATCCTTTTCTGAGACTCTTTTTATAAATGATAAAAAAATGTTTCTAAGTGTTCATTTTGGTTTTAAGTACAAAATGTTCCTACAGAATGTAGCTTAAATGAAATGAGACAATAATTAAATAACTGCCAGTGAGGCTGCAAGCAAATGATATTTAGGACAATTGGCACTGCTGTTGTTTACATGGTGAGACAATAATAGCTTCTTCAATTGAAAAAAAGGAACAAAACCCCCATCCAAAACCCAGGCCAGAACCTCCAAACAAAACCTTTCAACTATTGATGGACTAAGTACCAGCTTGTTACTAACTGGATGTCTGAGATACACAGAGATATTTTGTATGCCAATATGACAGTTTTCAGGGGGGGGAAAATGCTAAACCAATGCAAAAGCTGAGTGCTCTTCTCTAAACCCTGTATTTTGAGATGTTTCCAACACTTCCCATAAAAAACCAGCACTTTCTCTT
The DNA here is from genome assembly GCA_019023105.1 of Diglossa brunneiventris. Classification (NCBI taxonomy): domain Eukaryota; kingdom Metazoa; phylum Chordata; class Aves; order Passeriformes; family Thraupidae; genus Diglossa; species Diglossa brunneiventris. The sequence continues at coordinate 149,500,602 of CM032354.1, read as the reverse complement.
GGCAAATGTTCAGTAAAATGTAGTGATGATCTTGGTCTATTTAGAGCAGGAGGGAAAGGATGTGCAATCAAAGAGAGGCAGGATCTAACAAATACAACACAAGCAGAAAAATTCTTGTTGCCTGGTAAAAGGCTTAGACTGCACAATGAAAAGTCTGTGCATTTAAATATGTAATATACATTTATTTTTATTTTCTCTTTAAAGTGAAACTCATACCGTTGCTTTGGTAGGGCCACAAAACTGGAAAATCTGAAAATAGTCCAACACAACCTTCATTCTGCTCTTGGGAATCTGAAGTGACAAAGAATAATATCCAACTGCTTTTCCATTTTAGACCATTCATGCAGTAAATCAACAATTAGCTCTTAATAACAACAGTGGAGTTTCTTTGGGAGCCACAGACAGATGAGGTGTTCACTCTCATTCTGGAACTGCTCCTCAGCTCTCATCCCTTTAGCCATTCCTGTGCCCACCCCTCAATAGCTGGTAGAATAGATAAATCCTGCTGTTCCCCAGTACTCCTGATTTTGTCTTGCCCCCAGGAAGACAAAGACTTTAGACTCATGTGGAGCTGCAATTTGGATTTGTGGCTAAAACACTGTTGCAACCTGCCTCTGAGGCAAAGTAAACCAGGTTCATTGCTAACTGACCCTTTGAGTTGGATTACAGCAAAACAACACTAAATAACTTATATAAAATGAATTTTGTTAGAACAACTGAACTGAGAAAAAAAGTAAAAGACTGGAAAAGGGGTTGTATAGATGTTCCGGGGTGTATGATCACCCTAAGAGAGGAAAATTGGAAAGAAAAAACAGAGAGAGATAGAAGAGATAGAAAGACATCACCAGTCATGGCTCCAGCAATGTGAGGGTGATCATGGTCCACAGTTGTAATGTGCAGCCCTGGTCTGTCAGAGCTGGGGGACCCATGCATACATTTTTATAACTTCAGTTCTTCCAGTATCTCTTCCAGGAGGAGTTCAGTGCATTGGCATTCTTCTTCCTGGAAGAATCTGGGACTCAGGCAATGTTGGTGGAGGGGTGAGTGTCTGTGAGTCTGTCTGTGCCCAGACAAGTTTTCTGAATAATTTTTTGTCAATAAACTTTTTCTGCACAGTGGTGGCTTGCAGTGCAGGAGAGAAACCAGCATGAAAAAATCTGCTATGCAACTTCTTCAGGATCCATGACTTAATGGTGCTTTCTTCTTTGGTTTGAAAACAGCTGGTTTAGGGCAAAATTTATCCACAAGGTCTAAATGGTTCACTACAACAACACAACAGTGTTTTGGGTATTACTGGACTCAGCTTGCTCAATGGCGAGGCTTTCTTTTTTTTCCCACTCCGCCCATGCAGGGAATAGGCTGGGGATGACGAAAACACTTGGACAGCTGACCCAAACTGTCCAAGGTCTTTTCCATACCACACAACATCATGCTCAACAATAAAAGCTGGGGCAGAGAAAGAAGGGGAGGAGAGGTAGGTGCTCAATTTCCAAGGTGGCTTCTGCTCAGAGAGTGGCTGGGCGTGGACCTGTTGGTGGGAGATGGTGAGTGATTGCTCCTGCATCACTTTTTCTTTTTTTTTTTTAATGTAAATCCATCCTTCACTTATTAACTGTCATTAACTCGACCCACAAGTTTTCTCACTTTTGTTCTGAATCTCTCCCCCAACCTGTGGGGAGGCGGGAGACAGAGGGGAGTGATCAAGTGGTTGTGCGGGTGTGTGGCTGCTGGCCAAGGCCAACCCACAGCAGACCTTTACTTCAGAGAAGTGAAGATCCAAAATGTGAATAGAATCAAAACACAGCCAAATCCCCCATAGCCATGAGAGAGTGTGAAGAGATTGCATCATACTGAGAAACATGAAGGCGCACAAGGTGTTGTGAGCAGTGTGAAACCATTGATCAGTCCTGTATGATTTATTTCAGCAAGCCACGTTCTCAGTGAAAGGTGTTTACTGAGAGTTTTTCTCTATGATTCCAGTCCAAAGTTCATTAAACGTAGTGGAAAGCTTCCAATTACCATCTTGGTGCCTTAAATTAATGTCTTGGAGTACCAGTACCTCTTTCTTCTTCTCAGCCAGAGGTAGGAAGATGTGAAATAATAAAATCACAAGAACCCTCTTCCTGTGGTGGACTGAAACTAATTATCAGAGAAGAAAGGCATAGGCAGGCTAGGTAGTGGTCAAAAGGATGGTGTCAAAAGTCTGAATTTGCCACAGTTTCTTTTTGGTTTATTAGGATTTGTAAGACTTATGGGTCACTAAGCACTGAAAGCAGGTAGATCTGCAAGGTAAACAGGTTCAGGGTTGTGAAATGGGCATTAACATGATCTACTAGAAAATGAGATGTCCTTCAATGTTTTTATTTGGAGCACTGCATAAAACCAAGGTATCTGCAGTGAAGATGCCAATAACTGAGTTTTCTGAAATATTTTTAGCAGCAGAGGAGGGAACTGGGGACATCTCATCCCAATGTAAACACCTAAAATAAATCAAATGCACTGTATCCATTCCTGCCTGTAAATGTTCAATAAGGAAACTAACTTGGATGTAGAAATGTACATTGTGAAAGTTTACCTAGGGAAAATTGATTCAGCCCTGGAGGCTCAATTCATTTGCCCACACGGAGGCACTTAGTGCTGTTTGCTGTGCCTGAGGGGATCCCACAAGTCCAGATTCAGCTGTCACACCTGAAAGTCGTGGCATTGAGCAGCACCATTGGATGCCTCAGACACCCACATTCCAAATGACACCATCTGCCTGTGTTTAAGCAACTGAGACCTGATTTCCTGTAAGTCCATTGACATCTAGGGAAGGATTACTTCGGGCAAACTCTGTGGCAATGGGTTATGGCTCTAAAATTATGTGTCTTGATACTATCACTATCCAGCTTCCTGATCACATCATCCACACTCACACAGCAGAGTACCCTTGAACAGAGACAGTGCCCAAGGCAGTACAAATGACTAAAGTTTTCTTTTAAAGCTTCCTTTCAGTTCAGTTTCTCTGGAAATCTAAATCAGAAAACTGTTACTAAAATCCATTTTTCCTGTTGGATTCACAGTTTTTGAAATCATCCTTCTGGATTAAAATCAGTAACTCAGATATTTCACTCGGCTCTTTATTTGGAACATAGTGTTTCATATATGGCATTAGGAAATGGGAATTGACTAACTAACTGAAACTAAGGAGAGGGATTTCAATTATCTTTCTTCTGTGCTTATATAAGTATTCAAAAATCTGTTGTATTGCACTTACACATAGGAAGCATAATTTGAATAGATCTGTTCCCGTAATTAATATACTTTAATTAGAGCAGAATGGAATATCTGTTTCTTTTTTTTTTCAGTATGGCCCAAATCTCATATTTAAATTTTCTATTGTTAACTACAGCTATTCCCTAAAATTATTTATTTCTACAAAATCTAGCATTGCGGTGGACAAATTTAGAAAAACAAGTTATCTGAGTTCAGAAAATAATAATTTGCGTGAAAAGAAGGAAATAACGAAATTAAGATGCACAACAAGATCAGAGCACTATAGCTGTATTGCTTTTAATGGAGTTTTACTGATTTATGGGAGTGGCTCTCAAACTTCATATTTTGTTTTATGACCGACACAGTGCTCTACAGTACATACCTCTAATTACATATTGATACTCCACAAAGGGATTATCATTACAGAGGAATGAATCATCATTTAGAGGAAAATTCTCAGATCAAGAGATACAGACAGAAAGGATAAGGTCACAGAGGGCTTTCTTTTATTTAGTTCTGTACCCAAAATCAATATTTGGTCCCAAAGTGACTTTGTACAGTTCTGGCCCTTTTTTCCATTTCACCTTCAGTGCAGAACCCGGTGCTGCATTTCCTGGGTGATGAAGAGAGAGGAACTGGTAATTGCAAGCACACATTGACCCTTTTACAGTGGAGCAACAGGGACAGGGCTCCAGGTGTGCTCCACAAGCAGGCTGGTGCCCAGTCCCTCAGGATTACCAGGAGTCTGTTATTCCCACTCTATCTTTAGACCACCTCAGCTGGAAAGAATCATCAGCTCTGATACAAAAGAGTTTCTCCCCAGAGCACCTCATGTTTGGAATGGTGTTCATCTGTGCTGCAGCCCTGGGGGTGCACAGAGGGGCTTGGAACATCACCACAGGCAAAGAGAGGAGGACACAGTTGCACTCCTACGCGCACAGGAGCGTGCCCTGATGCTCAGACAAGTGTAATACAGCCTGTTTACATTCTACTTTTATAATAACAATACCTCACCTTGTAAAACTGAAACAAGAAAACATCTGAAGTGCCCTGAATTAATCTGACCTCAAGACATTTAAAAATATGCTGCTCCATTCCACATCCATAACCAGACCTATTAAAATAAAACCTATAAAGAGGCAACACAAAATTAATTCTATGATTATTTTCTGCAAAATCTCATATGCAGCAGTATTTCTCCTAGTAAAACCATGCCAATAATTCTATGGAACTACTGTTTTAAAACAGAAAGCCTGTGATAATCTGCATAAAAGGATTTAGACATGTAGTTATTTCCTTAGACTTATTTTGCACTATGAAAGTGATTGCATAGCAGACTTTAGGAAAATGTAGGTGCTGATCTCTCTTTGATTGCTAACCCCCTTTAGAATCTAGCGCTGCTGTGTGACTGAGAAATCACTATTTAATTCTAACAAAAGGATATTTTCCCTCCCTTTGGTCAAAGGTGTCAATGTACCACAATGAGAAACACATGAACTATTAATCTTTCATTTACACTGGATAATACAGCTGCCTGGATAATACATTGTTTTTTTCTCCGACTTTTTAATGACATTTCCAATTGATAAGATATTACTTTCCTTCCAACATTTCTGATGAACTGAAATTCATGCATCTGGACCGGTATGATTTTATTTCTTTCTCTTTCAGACAGAGTAGAGATAAAAGAAATCTATAAAGGACTACATAAAATACTCTTTTAGTGTCAAGAATGACCAGATCCTCTGAATAATAATTTCAGCTGAAATATGATTGCAAACCATCTCAGTTAGCAAGAAAAATAAAGTATTAAAAATAACACATCTATTCAGAGAATAAAAGATTCTTATCTAAAGCTTTATTTCTTTCTTATAGGGTGTTTGTTACAGAGAATACTTCTGTAAGTATACAGTGATGTTCCTTGAGCACACTTGGATGCAAATATCAAAGGTTCAAGCTATGTATGAGACAATCTCTATTCAATCTCTTTGAAGCAACAGTGAAATGCCAGATTTAATAGGAACGTAGTCATAAGGAGCATAGGGTGAAAGCCTTGAAGGTATTTAACCAGACATACATGAACATGAACATTAAAGTTCATAGTGAAGTTGCAAAGAAACATCAACCTGCTCTGCTGCTTAGCAAAAGCAGGCACATCTCTGGAATTGCACAGATCTCCCCTCAGCTGTAGCCACAGAAACCTGTTGTTTCAGGATGGGATTGGGAACATCAGTTAACAAAATTTTAAGGTTAAGAATTATTTTAGGGTTTTTACATTTTGTTTCTTTGTTTGCTTGTTTGCATACATTTTTTTTTTAATATTTAGTCTTTTTTCCTCTTCCTTTTTTTTTGTTTTTTAAGTTTGGATTGCTCTGAGTTTCTCTGTAACATCTAAGTATTGGCAAACTGATAAAATGTTTTGACTGTAGGGAAACTTCTCTGAAAAGGGCATTTCAAAACAAAGCTTCCTTTTGTATTTCTTCAATCCCCTGCCCCAGCCCCATATTTATCATGAACTATAAGAAAGGTCTTAGAGAAGTTTTTCTCCTCCTTCTGTATCTGGATGACATGGATAGTATCATGTTTAGTATTGAAAGATCTTGTCCTTATTTTACTGTCTTACTAGGTATTTGAGATGGTTTTAAATGTCAGCCCAGAACTCAAAGGACATTATTGACCTGGGAGCATTGTCCATGTTCATGTCTTCCACTGCACACAATTTGGGAAAGTGATGTGCTGGCTGCTGGGTGAGGATATAATTATCAGAAAGGACTGGGAGGGCAGGGGTTGTCTGTGGTGACTGTCTCATGGTCTGGTTTTAGCTGCTAAAGTAGGTAAGAAATTCTTAAGTGAAATTTCTCTCCAAATAAGATGGATCTTCACTCCAAAATAAAGGCATCAAAAATACTTTCGTTTCTTTTACAGAGAGTAAAAGAGGCTTAAGTCAAAGCACATGCTGTTCACCATGAGCAGTTACTAAAGTTCAGCCAATAAATCAACACATTATAACCTTTTATGTCAAAAACCCTGAAAATTCCCAAATGCAGGAAGAGGGAATAAGCTTCCCTTTTGCAATGGCCTGCTCTGGGATGGAGAACATGCTTTCCTTCCTCATGCTGTCACTTTGCTTTTACCTCACATTAATCTTCACTCTTCAACTTCATCCTCTTTATTCTGTGGAACTCTTGCTCTGATCAGCTGACTCATGTCATCATCAGCTTGTCAACACCTCCATCCCTTTTGGAAATAAGTGAATACTTTTTCTTGACATATATAAATAGGAGGAGTTATGGAAATCTGTTTCTTACAGATTATTCCTACAGGATCATGAATCTCAGCTGCACCACTTTACCTGTAGGAACAAAAAAATGCAGATGAAGTGCTCTGGAATTAGCTCCTTTGGGACCCCAGACTGGACCAAACAGCACAGAGCACCTTGTGGCATGTGGGAATGGACAGACCAAATGGTTGCTTCTCCCTTAGCAAACCAACTTCTCCTTAACTTGGATGCTCCTACACTGCCCAGAAATCACAGCAGCAGCTGCCACAGTCCTGTCTCCTACTGAGTGGAAGAAAATGGGGATGCCTAATAACTCTGCATGGTGATTCTCCTCTCCTGAAACACAAATGCAGTTTTCAGGTTCTTAGATGAAGGAGTCGACTGCACACAGGTAACAGACATTAGTCCAAAAACTTTAAAAGGCAACCCAGTGTGATGTTACTCAAAGTTAGGGGAGGAAGGGGGGACATCCTGTTGTTTTAACCTACAGAAGGTGACAGCAAAGCCCTCTGAGGATATCTAATATGAGTTCAGCAGGGAGAAGACTATTTTCTGAAAGAAGGAACATTTTCTTGGCATTCTTGGAACAAACAAACTACTTGGGGAAAACTGCGTCTGCCAAAAGTGATCAAATCACTCTGCTTTCAGAGAGAAGCAAACTGCTACTGACAAAGCTTCAGAAAGAGCATGCTGGAACTCAGAAGCACCTAGGCCTGATGGCTAAATTTCCTACCACATCCCTGCCAAGCAGACCTTCACAGTCAAATGAATAATAAAACAGACTAAGAATTTAGAGATGTTATGCACAAAAACAGCATGAATTCTAGTGATGCTTAAACTTTGAGCATAAGCTGCTTTGCTGATTACTTGAGTGCTACTTGAAACCAATCCCCACACAGTCAGCACAGACAGTCTAATCCATGCCCTTCCATAATATTTTTGGTGAGAAGAACTTATAGAGATATGCACAGAAGAATTGCACAGTCCTGGTTAAAGGTCTATCCTGCATGGGCTAGACATGGTTGTTGTTGGAGAGGTGCCAACAAAAATGTCAGATATCTGCAGATTCAGATTTCCAAAATCATCAGCATACTGCAAAGGTCACTTGCCCATCACATTTGGACATGAAGACTTCATGCCACTAAAAATGAGAACAAATGGTCTTTCTCAAGAGCTTCTCTAGCCTTTCTGTTTAAAGTTT